>CM055978.1:23760000-24047500 GCA_029531755.1 Holothuria leucospilota | reverse complement strand
AATAATACTAATAATAATAATAATAATAATAATAATAATAATAATAATAATAATAATAATAATAATAATAATAATAATAATAATAATAATAATAATAATAATAATAATAATAATAATAATAATAATAATAATAATAATAATAATAATAATAATAATAATAATAATAATAATAATAATAATAATAATAATAATAATAATAATAATAATAATAATAATAATAATAATAATAATAATAATAATAATAATAATAATAATAATAATAATAATAATAATAATAATAATAATAATAATAATAATAATAATAATAATAATAATAATAATAAAATAATAATAATAATAATAATAATAATAATAATAATAATAATAATAATAATAATAATAATAATAATAATAATAATAATAATAATAATAATAATAATAATAATAATAATAATAATAATAATAATAATAATAATAAGCGTGGATACTAACTTAGGGCGACAGTTACATTGACTTGCACACTAAAAATTCAAATTTTCTAACCCTCACCCTAACCCTACCCCTAACCCCACCCTAACCAAATTTGGTAGAAATACTTATTAGACCAAAATGAACAATTTAAGCCTATTTGCGACAATAAAATTATTTTTCTAAATGGTACCTATTCCTTTAAGGCGACAGTTATGTGTCGCCTTAATTCCAGGTGTCGCCTTAATGTCGTTGAATTAGCACGAAGTGTCGCCTTAAGTCATAATCCATGCTGATAATAATAATAATAATAATAATAATAATAATAATAATAATAATAATAATAATAATAATAATAATAATAATAATAATAATAATAATAATAATAATAATAATAATAATAATAATAATAATAATAATAATAATAATAATAATAATAATAATAATAATAATAATAATAATAATAATAATAATAATAATAATAATAATAATAATAATAATAATAATAATAATAATAATAATAATAATAATAATAATAATAATAATAATAATAATAATAATAATAATAATAATAATAATAAATAATAATAATAATAATAATAATAATAATAATAATAATAATAATAATAATAATAATAATAATAATAATAATAATAATAATAATAATAATAATAATAATAATAATAATAATAATAATAATAATACAGGAAGTTGGAGCCTGCTTTGGCAAGTCACCTTGGCATTTACTTCATTTGTACAAAGGTTTGCAAAACTTTAGTACAGATCAATACTGTGTTGTTGGTTGTTTTTGATCAGAGAGGCATGAAATCTCCAGCCGCATAAAATAAGAAAGGGGGAAACCTTCCAACCATTGGTCTCTTTCAACTGGGAGGATTCCAAAGTTGCATAGTTTAGACATGCATAGATATTGCACAATCTACAGTACTAGGTATGTTGCATGATAATTGACTTGGAAATGTTTTAGCCTATGTAGTATGGTGACCCAAGTCACCTCTACACTTTATCTGACTTTGCTGTCAAGGAAGGCGGATTCTTTAAGTCAGTAAAAACAGATATTATTTCACTGAAAACCGGCAAAATTTCCATAAACAACTCCAAATTTCTTTAACAATACCATACAATTTTTGGTACACTTGCATGCTTGAGCTTCAGGTAATTCTGCCTCACCTTCCACCCATTGGGGAACTTGGCCCCCTGGTGTATCCTGTTTCTGGGGAGGTGTCATTTGTGGGGAGAATTAATTTTCAGGACACAGATCTAGTCTGCACAACAGACTAGGGTCTGTAGCTGGGATCACTGAAGGTCCTGTGTTGTTGTATAGCCTACCAGTGTAGTTGCATTATTCTCAGCATGTCCATGAACACATAACTATCAGGGTGTGACAAATTCATGATCTTGCAAGCCAGGGGCTAATTTACATTACACAGGAGCTTGTGTCAGTTTAATAATTACCAGATGCGTAGGGTTTTTTAGTAGCAAATTTACACTTCCTTTTTGAGTTAGGCCTATTACACAAAATTGTCTTTTGCGTTAGTGTTAAAAGTGTCAGATCATGGAGAGCTGCTTCATGGTCAGATGCACTATGAGCTAACCTTTAAAAACTTTCAGAAATTTGGAGCCCTGGCTTAAATGTACAGGATGGCAATTAAACATATTAAGTGTACACTGGTAAGGTATTGAATGAACAGGCTTGTTTCCTTTTTCGTGAACAGGCTCGTACAGCTAGACAAGGTGTTGGAGGGCATGTGATATGTGATACAGTAGCTTGAGGGGGAGGGGGTGTATGGAGTTGAGGAGGAGGGGGTGTATGGAGTGTGGATGGCGGGCCTGCACATGTTGTTGGACAAGGTACATCACTAAAGGGGTAGACGGTGACAAAATATTCTGCAGAGGGATGAAAGAGATGCATCACATGTATCAAGGTAAGGTATAATTTCTGGGGATAGAGGGGGTAGATTTTAAGCAATAGATGTAACAACTGAGAGATGTTAAGGGTATTGTAAACTTTGCAGGTGAGGTTGGATGGAAGCATAATTTGTCATCTTTCATAATGGACTTCACCAAAACTGTCCTAAAGAAGTACATCAAATAATTCAAATCAGGATGTCTGCATGTGTAACACATGCGCTTCAACATAACGAAACCATACTGAGTTTGTGCCTGCAATGAAGATGGAATGTCAGCCAAAATGAAAAACACATTTACCTTAATTTAATAACATAACAGAGAGGACGGTCAGGCTTTACAGCGAATTTCTGATATGGGAACCCCAGTTGTAAGTTATAATTTTAATAAAGTGCACACGGTGTACAAGGACCTAACTGTCTTTCCTGCATACCTTTGTACATGTAGAGTACGTACTGGCAGTACTGTAGCTTAAGAATGCATGTTTTCTGTTTTTCTCATTTTGCCTTTTACAGGGGCATGGCCATGTTACAACAGCAGATGGCACTGAGAAATTGTTGCCTACAGTACTAGCTGTGTGGCAAGTCAAACCAATGATGTACAAGCAGCATCTCTTCAAGAACTGATGCTTATCCAGGTCAGTAGTTTATCACAGAATGTGCAAAAACATGTTACGTTGCTGGGCATACTTATGGTAGGCGTATATTATAGGAGTGCAGGGGTGGATTCAGGGTGCTGGCTAACTCCATGAGGGCAAAGTTCACACCACCTACAAGTGTCCATTGTCCAAATTTGATAGGGAGAGAGTGGGGCAGGGATAGGCAGGGATTTGGGGACATACCTCCCCCTACCCCCTTAACTTCTGGAAGGATGAAGACAATAGCTGCACACAGTATGCCCACCGAGATTACCACAAACCCATGACAAGGAAGAAAAAAAAAAGAACTAAAAGAACCACTGGAGACTGCCAATCGTATATTACAAACTAGGGAACTGTCGGGGCAAGGGGTGTTTATTAAGAGTATAGCAACGAAAAAACATTTTCAACATCTTAAATCGATAAGTAAAACATTCTACTGTATGTGGATCTCATGTGTAGAGGCCTATATAAGAAAAAGCTTGTTTATGATTTCAGTCACTTTCTTGGATAAGGTCATGCATGCTGTGTACACCAACTACACTATTCTGCTGGATTACCACAGTGTAAAGAAAAAGTTGAAAATAAATGTGCCACTCCAAATTTCTGTCGGAAGATATAGACCACAATTAAGGAAAAATGAATTTTCACCCTTAAACATTGGAGATGGGGTTAGGGGAGTATACAGCATAGCAATGAACATGCAAGCATTTTCTATGTTCTGAATGAAGTAGTAAATCTTGTCCTCTCTTTTTGTTGATTGAGAATTGCATACAGTAATTGTAGTATTTTTTGAGGAGGTAGAGGATAATGGTGGGTAGGCTGTCTTTTTCAAATGTAGTATCCATCCATGGCTCGCATGCCACAGCAAGGTGTTTTCAATTGTTCTAGCCATATAGAATTGAATGCAGTCATGACCGCATTGTTAATTGAACAAAATGTGTAAGAGTCATAAACAAAGGGTAATTAAAGACAGTGTCCAAAAGCAGTCTTAAGATTCTTTAGTATTGATATTGGAATCGTTATGATGTTTTAGCAGTATAAACTGCATTGTGCAATTCATGACAATCAGCTGAGCATGGAAGAAGTATGGTTCTTTGGGGAAAGGAACTTGGTGAGAAATTTTTTAGGAAGAACTATAGCTGTTTAGAAATGCATATTTTCAAGTGAGGCAAGTGATTAGCAAAACTTTTTTGGGCAAAAAGAAGTAGAAGTTTCTATCATACAATTTATGAAAAAAATGAAGTTGTGCTTTGTCTGAAGTTTTCAACACAGTCTAAACCACCTTTCCGTCTCATCCTTATGTTAAAGCTTGTTATGTGAAACTCCTTATTTAAGAAATTATACCCCACCAATATCCCACCTAGCTGTTATCTACATAGTATAGTGAGAGCATCCATGTAACAACAAATTCACCATTACATTTTGTGCGTCAAACTTGTGAGTGACAAGATGGCACCATGCACCCACAACTAGGCTGGAAATGAGTTCTGGGACAATGCTATGGCACCATGTATGCGATTTACTTTTTAATAAGGCCAGGGGTTACATTCAATAAGGCTGGGGATAGGAAAACCATGCCCCCTACCAACACACACACAGCCATTGGAGAAAGCTGGCCCATTATGTGGAAATCACCCAGTTTTATCGAGCACTCTCGGTGTGTAGCAATGCCCAACGGGAGAAGGGTTTGCTAGATGTAATCGAGGTTCACTACAGACTGAGTAAAGGTTATAACTCCAAACTGAATCCTAACCCTATCATTATGCAAACGCTATAACCAATTACCAAAGGCTACCCCTTAACCTATTCCAGTAAACATATCCATCCATAACCCTATGCACTCGTGACCCAGAATAAATTTTTGTTCTAGAGGAAGTTCGTTTAGCTAACTTTTAGTGAACCCAATTCAGTCTATGGTGGGTATTCCCTCCTTCGGTCTAGTGAACCTTCGGTCTAGGGAACCCCCTTCGGACTATTGAGCATATACTGTATCGCCCGGGCAATTTGTTGGGGGTTCCAGTTTATGCCCTCTCCGTCATCTGGATCTTGTCCCCCATCCCCCTTCCTCTGTTGGGTAAATCCTTGGTCTAACCACCACATAGATGGGCTTCGGTGGACTAGCCAGCAAGGCACTGGCAATTTCGTGGTGGTCCAACTTGTACTTGCATCTATTACACATGTGACACTGGCACTACGCCTACTTTCCTAAACAAAGTAATACGTTGAAGTTATTGGTTGGCTGTACCACATGATAGGATGCACTCAAACAACCTTTTACTGTTGCATAGCAATGACAACCCCCACCCCCTGTAAATTGGGGGAAGCCTGACAGGGAGTTGAAGGCAGCCACCACATGAGTCTAGAGAGAGAATGTCATCCCCAAAGTATGGTTAAATAGTAGTACAGTACGCTATCCTTTTTATTAGTGCTTCGGAGATTGCTTACTAAAGGGGCCACTTCCGTGACCCTAACCTAAACACGAAACTGACTTAACCCTAACCGAACCCCAGGCGAAATCGAACCCCGGACCAAACCCCGCATTAACAATGGTAAGATGACGTTCTCTCTCCAGCGTCATCTTCCAGTCACCTACTAAACGGTAATTCAACCCACCCTAAGGTGTATACCCCAACATATTTTTCACAAAATTACAGTTCTGCCTTTATAATCCTAACATTACTTCCATTAAACTGTTTGAGTGGACGTAGACCTATAAACTGCTTATAATTAATATTGCTACCAACGAGGTGCCGTGGCAATAAACCGTCCTATTTCAGTCCTCCCCTGTCTGTCAAAGATCTTAGAAAGAGTCATGTACAATAAAATCTATTCATTCCTTAACAAGCATAATATACTTTCAACCTGCCAGTACGGTTTTCGTCCTGGTCGTTCAACAGAACTTGCACTTGTAGATGCCCTGGACAACTTAAACAAAGCTGCGGCTAAGGAAGAAATTTCCATTGGAATTTCACTCGATCTGTCCAAAGCCTTTGACACAGTTGACCATGACATCCTTGTTACTAAATTATATCATTATGGTTTCAGAGGAGTGTCCTACAAATGGATCAAAAGTTACCTTTCTAACAGACAACAATTTACTTCTCTCAATGGCGTTAACTCTGACCTAAGGAGGGTAAAATGTGGTGTTCCACAGGGTTCTATTCTTGGACCCCTTTTCCCATAATTTATGTAAATGATATTTCCAATGTTTTAAAGAATGCTTCACTTGTATTGTTTGCTGACGACACTAATATATTTTTCAGCGACTCTGATCCCCAGCGTTTGGAGGAGCTAGTGTGCCGTGAACTCAAGCTCTACTTCGATTGGTTCACAGCACTGTAAGTAAACTTTCCCTAAATGTGGCAAAAACGAACTTCATTGTTTTTACTAATGACAATCTTAACGGGGTCATAAGTTTAAAATTTCTATTGATGGCAATTTTTTTTACAACATGTAGAAAATGTTAAATTTCTGGGGATTCATATTGATTCTAAGCTTTCTTGGAATGAGCATGTGTGTAATATTTCGTCTCAGATCTCTAAAGTTTTCGGTATACTAGGAAGGCTTAAGTTTATCGTACCTAGAAATGCTCTTCGTTCAATTTATCTCGCCTTAATGTATCCTCATCTTAACTATTGTTCAATTGCTTGGTCAAGTACAAGTCGTTCTCTTTTCGATAAGTTAAATGTCTTACAAAAGAGAGCTATTCGACACATCACTTGCTCCAAACCACGTGACCATACTAGTTCCTTGTTCAAGTCACTGAATCTTCTGAAACTTGCTGATATTTTTAACACCAACATTGCCACATTCACTTACCGATCCTTACACGACCTCCTGCCCAGTCAATTTTCAAACTATTTTTCACACAACTTTTCAGTTCATGATCACAACACTCGACAATCTGCATCCTTGCATCTGGACTCTATTCAAAACTCTTTACAACACAACTCTCTTTGCAATCGTGCCATTCGGCTCTGGAATTCCCTCCCGTCCTCTGTCATAGCTAAACACAGCACCAAATCCTTCAGGAAAAGTATTTCACGTAATTGTATTCAAGACTACTAGAATTAATCTTACTGGTACTTTACTGAGTTCATTCCGTAGACTTCTGATTATCACGTTTTTCTTCTCTTAATTGTCTCTAGCATCGTCTCCTCCGTCGCCGTTGCTGGGGGGAGGGGGTGTGGATGGGGTTGGGTTCCTCGCTGGGGTAGTGGGGGTAGCGGTGGAGGGGGTGGGGTGGATGGGTCTCTCGTTGGGGTAGTCCTTTCTCTTCTTTTGACCATTTTTTTCTGTTTTTGATCACTTGTTTTTTTTTTGCTACTGTTGAAGCAGTTTGTTTGTTTGCTTGTTTTGTTTTCCTCTTTCTTTATAGGGAGTGCACGTTTTCAAGCCCTCTGAGTTTTTGTTTACTTCCTTTCGCTTATGTATGTACATAAATTCCTATATAAAAGTCATATTCTTTATTTTGTTGTTATTTGTTGAATTTGACCTGAGCTTGCATTCTTTCGAAAATATTACAAGTTTCTCGAGCAATCTGTCGATACTGAGCCACTTGAGCAAGTTTTAACTTTTACACACAAGGCTATAGCAGGCAGCCATGTTGGTAAGCCTACTAGTGTACGTGCGGTGGCGACAATTTACGCATAGGACGTCAGTGCAGTATGCATATATAAGAAGTCCGTGGCGCCGTGGCCGTTTAACCAACACGTTAAATTTAGTACAACAGGCTAGGGAACTGGGCCCTGTAGTCAACACAGCTAGGCGAATACCGACGATTGCAGACGTATCAGTTCAATAGAATCGCGCATGCGCAATTAATTTTCTGTACGCCTCCCTTGAAAATGACGACGTATTACCTGTAAATGTATTAAAAACAAAATATTTTTTAGAAGACAGTAATCTGACAAAAAAATGGTCTTTTGCCTACACGATAAATGTCTAGCCACTGGTCATAGTTAAAAACTATACCAATTTCTTACCAGTGTAAGTATAATTGCCACGGTTTCATCCGGCTTTGGTGTTACCTTTTTCCTCACACCGAGTTACATTGAGCGCAGAGGGATAGAAACCATTGTTACAAGTTACAGTACAAACGTTACCGATAGAATAACCATTGCAAATGAAGAACCCCTAAAAAATCGGAATATAGAAATATAGAAATATCAAAATATCGAAACGAAAAAATCGGAATATAGAAATATCGAAAGGAAAAAGTCGGAATATAGAAATATAGAGATATCGAAATATCGAAAGGAAAAAGTCGGAATATAGAAATATCGAAAGGAAAAAGCCGGAATATAGAAATATCGAAAGGAAAAAGTCGGAATATAGAAATATCGAAAGGAAAAAGTCGGAATATAGAAATATAGAAATATCGAAATATCGAAACGAAAATGTCGAAATATAGAAATATCGAAACAAAAAAATTCGAATTATCGAAACGAAAAAGTCGAAATATGGAAACGAAAAAGTCGAAATATAGAAATATCGAAACGAAAAAGTCGAAATATAGAAATCTCGAAATGTCCCTTCAGGGCCACGGTAGATATTGTGTGCTACAATGTTGCAAGTTTTCCGCCACGGATTTCTGTATGGCATGTTCCTTGTTCAATCACATCCCTGTTTTGGAGGTCTTAATTTAAAGGGGTCCGAGCAAACAGAGTCCGCTCGGCTCGGTTAAGGAACTACGGTAAGTGTCATAATATCTGAATATGGTAACGTTACTCCTTTGCATTCTCGTACTTTTTTCATACTACAAATGCCTTCACAATTTACAGGCAGTTCCTACAATCAGGGAGATGGATTACCAGCTCCTTGCTGCAAGGGACTTCTTGAACTGTGCGGCGTGCGTCCTGGTACAGTGACTTCTCATACTGTCATAGTGACTATCATAAGCCTGGAAGCCAATGGCTTTTGATTTCATTCTTTAACCTACCTTCCCTGACTATACAGACTGCTGTTACAGGAGACATGAGCGAGCACGAAGGATACATAGTGTCTTCAATGGATGTAACAAGATCATGGAGTTAAGAAACGCCTCATAAACTTGAAAATAAACTTTAGAGTCGATTGAAATTAAGCAATTTTTGTCATCACTTAGGCCTGCTGATTTCTTGTAAATGCTATTTGAATAAGAGTGCCTTTACCTGGTGGTAAACGTCTACCACTGGAGCATCTCTCTGTCCCTAGATTTGGAAACATTCTGTCAAAGTCGCATAAGCCTAAAGTGAAAAATCATATGACATAATTTAGAAGTACATACGAGTGATACGACCATAAACGTTTGTCACAGAAGCCGAGAACATCGAGGTGGTTTGAAATCTGACATGCCAATTTTCCCATCCCTTTCTTCAGTAAACATGGGAAGAAGAAATCAAGATACGATTTCTCCTTACCATTATCCACATAATGTGGAGTGGAGAAAACCAAAGTTAGTGAGGGGGTACCTCAAGAAAGGACCATTACACAGTGTCTGTTTCGAACACCTTGTTCATAAATGGACGCGCCCGCACATGACACGGATTGGCTCTATATAACTTTGGTTATATTATTATCAACGTGGAATGATCCCATCGTGGTACGGAGAAATCGTAGAGCTAGCGAGCTTATTTAAATTGAAAAGAGGATCAATGGACAAAGTCCAGTTATGGACAGAGTGTTCGAAAATAGACACTGGGTAATGGCCGTTTCCTGAAGTACCCCCTCACTAACTTTGGTTTTCTCCACTCCACATTATCGGTGGATAATGGTAAGGAGATATCGTATCTTGATTTCTCCTTCCCATATTTACCGAAGTAAGGGGTGGAATAAATTCGCATGTCAGATTTAACCCAACCGCGATGTTCTCGGCTTTCTTAGTTTGGGGAGAAATTTCACAAATGAAGGGGTGGTTTGTGCCCAAAATTTCCCAAATGGCATACAATAATGACTTAAAAATTGACCAGAAAATAGTGACATTGCCCTAATAAGAACGTTTTTGCTCCGAAATCGGCATTTTCTTTGTTCGATGAAGAGTGTGAGGGGAACAGAGCTACCGTTCTCCAGCTGCCCTTCCTTATGCGCCTGTGAGTATATAAGAAGTTAACTACACATGTGCAGCAAAATATTAAGAAAATTTGTCAACTATGAAGCTGAATATACAAAGGCCACGAAATTCTATTGTTACGCTTGAAAGAGTTGGTTTTATGCTTCTCTCTTTTGTTGAATAAAAGCAAGAATTCAGCTTGTTAACATAGAGCTATACTCTATAAAATGAAGACATTAAATCTTTGACCATATTGAGTTCGTGTTGACAGACATCTTTACGAAAAAAACTTAAATAAAACCATTCAAATATTTCAATTACGGATAGAAGGCTTACATTTAACAAGGCTGATGAAGAAACTAACCTTTGCTTGGACAACGTTTGCAGAGAGCCAGCAAAATAAGTACCACAGAAATACCTTTCCCGCGTAAATTCATTCTAAACAGTTGTCTCAAAAGTTTAGTTTTGCCCTACCAGATAAGCCAAGTATCATGATTTCTGGTAAATCATCGACGAGATACGCTGCGTGCAAATACCGTTTCAACTACTCT
The DNA here is from genome assembly GCA_029531755.1 of Holothuria leucospilota. Lineage (NCBI taxonomy): Eukaryota > Metazoa > Echinodermata > Holothuroidea > Aspidochirotida > Holothuriidae > Holothuria > Holothuria leucospilota. Next base: position 24,036,906 of record CM055978.1, on the reverse strand, counting down.
AAGAAATGAGTATGTAACATCTGGGTAATTGCAACGAAGGGATGCTCGCATTATTAACATAGTTTTTTTTAATGAATATTCATTTTCTGCCGAAACGCCACATTATATCATGTAGGTATTTGGAAGCAGAGGCTTAGCATTTACTAGCTACTGGTTATACCTCTCTTTTCGAACTAGAGAAGTGGCAAATAAGTCCCCCTCGCCCCCTCGAGAGGGGCTAGTGGGTCAAATTGTGAACAAGACGTATCACTGTCGGGACTCTTTCTAATTTAGCGCTTAGGTGCTCCAGCCTTATTTCAAAAGGGTAGTGTTGCGTGGGCGGTCGAAGGTCATTTAAGGTAACTAGAGGTAAAACTCAGCAAACCCATAAGCATGATACCCCAAAAAGAATAACTTTGTGATCCCTTACATCTAACATAAATGTTCCACTTTAAGTTAAAGAACGCTACAGCCTTTGATGAAGTCAAAGGTCATTTGAGGAAACAGAAGTTAAAGTGGTTAAATTTTGGATGCAAAATATATCTCATGCACTACAAACATTGCAACATATCAAAACCTTTCGTCATTTTTCTGCTGCCCGGCACCGCACGTCACAACCCGTCATTGGCGAGAAATGAAAGAACTTGACATCTTGACATGTACCTTTTTCTTTTTGATTCCTTGCCGAAGGCGAAAGGAATCTATGAAGTCACCCGGGTGAGTGAATGTGTAGAAGAGATTAAATACAATCCGTTTTTTTAGTGTTGTATTATAAACTCCAGGTTCAAATTAAATTTAAGAGAGAAGTTTCCCAGGCAGCCTGCATTTTTGTTGGGCTAATAAAATTACGTTCCCAGAACCTGATCTGGTACATATGGAAAAATTTATTGTTCCATGACGCAACATTACATTATTTCTTTTTGCCCCCGTGAAATTATCACCCCCTACCATGAAGAGAGACCTTGATGACTGTTCTTTGCACTAGTAATTTGGGCCTCTTGGAAGGCATGTAATTTGCAAGATGATTGTAAATAAAAACATTTTGCAATGGGCCAAGTAATAGGTATATTTCATTTACTGGGATTCTGTACAGAAAAATGCAATTTGGATAGAAGGAAACATTGAAAACAAGCTTGGGGTCATATTTTGGGGGCACTTGTGTGTGAGTAAATTTAACATTTTGTGAATGATTTCACAATATCCCTGTCAGATATGAAATAATATGATGAATATACTAGATTGAAAAGTGGCAAAGAAAAATTATAAATTGAAATGCGTAGCAAGATCCTAGGGGCTCTAACGGACAAGAGCGAGGGAGGGGTCCCAAGTCCACTTTTGCAAAACGGAGCCGTCTAATCGTCCATGGGGGAGGCACAGGTTATGAGATGAGACCCTGGCCACCTACCATCCTCTGAGTTGAATTTGGGGTGCCCCGTCTCCCACCCTCAGCGGTCCACTGGAACACACACGTCCACCGCAGTCCACCCGCTTGCTTGACATTCGCTACCCGTCGGTGTTGTTACCGCCAATGCTCAACCTACTCAACCTAAAAGTTGTGTTTATTACAGGATACCACACATTATGCTTCATCAGTGTACTTTTAAGTTTGGCAATTTAAGTGGGATTCCTTGGAATCGGAACCAACATATGTTTCATGAAGAGCATTCACACATACATCGTTTTTAGTTGTATAGTATGAGCTACCAGGTCAACTTAAAAATTGAAGAGTAGAAGTTTTCCAGGCAGCCTGCATTTTTTCGTTGGGCTAATTCAATTAACGTTACCAGACCTGATCTGTACACATGAAAATTTTTGTTTTCATAGTAATTTTCTTTATTCTTTTGGTGAATTATCAATGAAGAGAGACCTTGATACTGTTTTGACTAGTAATTGCCTCTTGGAAGGCATGTAATTTGCAAGATGATTTTCAAAACATTTGAAATAGCCAAGTGTAGGTATAGTTCATTACTAGATTCTGTACAGAAAAGTGCAATTTGCAAGACGGAAATATGAAAACAAGCTTGGGCTCTATTTTGGGGGCACTTAAAATTAACATTTTATGAATGATTTCCCAATATCCTGTCAGATATGAAATAATAAGATTAATATATTAATTGAAAAATTGGCAAAGAGAATGATAACAAATTGAAATGCGTAGCAAGATCCTAGGGGCTCCACGGACAAGAGACTAGGGAGGGGTCCCAAGCTCACTTTGCAAAGAACCGTCTAATCTCCATGGGGAGATACAGGTTATTGAGATGAGACCTTCCACCTACCAATTCTCTGAGTTTGGTATAGGGGCGCCCTCTACCCTTCAGGGTTCCCCGGTCATTGTCCCACCCAGTTCACCAACCCGCTTGCTACGTACGCTACCGCCGTGGGTTGTATTTCCGCAATGCTCAACATACTCAAACCTAAAAGTTGTGTTTTTACCCCCCCCCTTGATTACAGGATAGCCACACATTGTGCTTCAATCAGTGTACTTTTTAAGTTTGGCAATTTTAAGTGGGATGCCTTGGAAAAATTGGAAACAATAAATGATGTTTTCAGAACGAGATTAACAGAAATCGTTTTCCCGCTAGTGTATTTATACACACTACAGGTCAAATTACATTGAAGAGAGAAGTTTCCAGGCAGCCATGCATTATTTGTTGGGCTAATTAAATTACGTTACCAGACTCTGAATCTTGTACACATGAAAAATTTTGTTTAATAGAATTTTCTTATTCTTTTGGTGAATTATCAATGAAGAGAGACCTTGATACTGTTTTGAACTCAGTAATTGCCTCTTGGAAGGCCTGTAATTTTGCAACTCTGATGATTTTAAAAACATTTGAAATAGCCAAGTATAGGTATAGTTCCATTACTTCAGATTCTGTACAGAAAGTGCACAATCTTGCAAGAAGGAAACATGAAAACAAGACTTGGGCTCTATTTTTGGGGGCACTTAAAATTAACATTTTGTGAATGATTTTCAACAATTATCCTGTCAGATCACTGCAAATAATTATGTGAATATATATACTAATTGAACACAATTAGCAAACGCACCCACTGGGAACACTCGCCCCCTCCCTCCCCCTGTCCCCCTCCCACACCCCAAATTGAACTGCCGTAGCAAGATCCTAGGGGCTCCACGCGACACACACGCAGAGACTAGGGAGTGGGTCACCAAGCACACCTCACTTTGTTCAAAGACTGTCTAATCGCTATGGGGATGCTAACAGGCTCCATGAGATGAGGACCATTCCCCCTACCATCTCTGAGTTGATTGGGGTGCCCGTCTACCCCTCCAGGTCCCTGGGACATTGTCCTGTCCAGTCACCGCGCCTTGCTAACGTACGACTTAACCGCTGTGTTGTTACCCCGCAATGGCTCAACATTACTCAACCTAAAAGTTTGTGTTTATAATTACAGGATACCACTAACATTATGCTTCATCAGGAGTGTACTTTAAAATGTTGTTGGCAATTTCAGTGGGATGGCCTTGGAATTGGAACAAAAATATGTTTTCAGAAGGGATTAAATACTATAGTTTTTAGTGTATTTGTGAACATACAGGTCCAAATTAAATTTTAAGAGAGGAAGTTTCCAGTGCAGCCACCCCCTGCCCCATTTTTGTTGGGCTAATTACACTTACGTTTACCAGAAACCTGATCTGTACATATGAAAAATTTTGTTTTCATCGCCAATTACTTATTCTTTTTGTGTTTGAATTCTCAATCGAAAGTGAGACCTTGATACTGTGTTTGAATAGTAATTTGCCTCTTGGAAGGCATGTAATTTGCAAAGAATGATTTTAAAAACATATTTGGGAGTAAGCCAAGTATTAGTATAGGTATAGTTTCATTACAAAGCTTCTGTTACAGAAAGTGCAATTTTGCAAGAAGGAAATATGAAAACAAGCTTGGGGCTCTAGCTTGGGGTTGGCACTTAAAATTATACGTTTTGTGATTTGACATTTCACAATATCCTGTCAGATATGAAAATAATATGATTAATATATTAATTGAAAAATTGGCAAAGAGAAATTTATAACAAATTGAAGATGCGCTAGCAAGAGACCCCCTAACTGGGGGCCCTACCCCGCGTACAAGAGGAGCTAGGGAGGGGTCCCAAGCCCACTTTCCAAAGAACACTGGTCCTAAATCTCCATGGGGTATTGTGTGGTACAGGTTATGAGATGAGACCTTCCAACCTACCATCTCTGAGTGTGATTGGGGCTCCGCGCCCCCCACCTTTTACCCTCAGCGGAGTCCCTGGACATTGTCCACCGCCAGTCCACCCGCTATGCTACATACGTTACACTGCCGCGTGTTGTTAACGCATGCCCACCACTCCCCCCCGTGCTCAATATACTCAACCCTTAAACCAGTTGGTGTTTACCCGCGCACACTGATACCACCACATTGTGCTTCATCAGTGTAGACACCTTTAAAGTTTGGCAACTTAAGTGGGATGCCTTGGAATTGAAAACAAAAAATATGTTTAAATACATAGGTTTTAGTGTATTATAAACTACAGGTCAAATTAAATTTAAGAGAGAAGTTTGCCAGGCAGCATGCATTTTCGCTGGGCTACATCAATTACATTACCAGACCTGGTCTGTATACCTATGATAAAATTTTGTTTCATAACAATTTCATTATTCTTTTTGGTGGATTAATCCAATGAAGAGAGAACGCTTGAATCTGGTTTGTGCTAGTAATTGCCTCTTGGAAGGCATGTAATTTGCAAGATGAGTTGTTTAAAGCCAATTTAAATAGTCCAGTCTAAGGCATAGTTCATTATTGTGCTTTCTGTACAAAAGAAGTGCATTTTTCAAAGAAGGAAAATGAAAACGAAACTTTGGCGCTTATATTTTGGGGCCCCCTCTTGCCGGTACTTGACTAATTAAAATTTTGTCAATTTATTTTACGGATATACAGGCGTCATATTATTGAACATTAAATATGGTTAATATCTTAATTGAAAAAAATCATGAAAGCAAAAATTTCAACAAATTGAAATGCATAGCAAGATTCTCGGGGGGGCCACACTGCATAGACAGTAGACAACAGCCGAGGGATCCCTAACCCCATTTTCCCTAAGACCCCTTTAATCTCCTTTTGGAGTAAGGGGCACACCCATAAGATTAACCTTATGAGGCACCAGCCCCAGGTCAAGTTGGACCCTCTAATCCTCAGGGCCCTGGACATTGTCCACCCAGTGCTCCTGCTTGCTACGCCACTGAGCTATTGCTAACTCACACACGTAACACCACAAAGTTTGTTGGGGGACAGGCTTTCATTTCCTTTTAAAAAAAATATGTAAGCTAGGACCTTGTTGCAGCCTGGTATCAAAGTCCTTGGGGGCCCATGCGACAAGAGACAGTGAAATGATTCCAAACCCAGTTTGTTAAGATCTCTTCCAATCTCCGATTTGGGAGGTTAAGGGCCATAAGATGAGACCTTCCAGGCTCCAAACTCCCAGGTTGGTTGAGGCCTCCCTCAACTTTCTGGGCCCCCAAACATTGTCTGCCTTGCTGCTTCCCATGCACAATGTTGTTGGAGAGCTCGGCTTTTTTATTTCCTTCTAAGGTATGCAATAAGCAAGCCCTTGTTGCAGCAGGGTGGACAAAACCCTCGGGGCCATAAGGACAAGGAGACATCAAGGGACCCCTAAACCTATTTTGCTAAGACCCTTCCAATCTCCTTGGGCGAGGACAGTGCATGCCATAAAGTTGGGGCCTTCCAGGCACAAGCTTCAGGTTGGTTGGGCCCTCCTCAACCCTCAAGGGCCCCTGGTCAATTTCCATTCAGTCTACCCACTTGCTATGCCACTGCTTTGATACTTCACTGTGCACAACATAAAAGCTGTGCTTGGTACTGGATGCATTATATGCATTGTGGTTTACTAGTGTATTTCTACTATAGGGTTATGCATAAATATATTTATGGGATGCCATAGCACCTTTAAATTAAAACAAAAAAATGAACTTTCCTAAGGTTGACAAATCATTTGTATTATTTCATACATTTTACTTATTAAGTCCTCAACATAATTCAGACATATCCTAGTTTAATGTCCATTTCATGCATGAACGATTAAGTATTGGTTCAATGTCAAATTTTAACTAACACCAGCTATGAACACATTGTTAGTATAATGTAACACAGCACATAGAAAGCAGCTACACTTATCCTAACCTTCACACGTGTTCGCTGCTTTTGTTGTTCTCGTGAGTATCCCGAACTTCCATGTGGTGCTTGTTCATGTACCCCGAAAAGAGTACCCCCAAAGTATATGAACGCGAGTATGTGCTTGTGTGTGTGTGTGTGGGTGTGTGTAATAAACGGAAACGGTGTGATAACACTTCGGTATGAGTTGGTGTAAATCGATGGTCATAGTAATTTGACTTTACATTTTTACGAATTTTTGCGTCACTGTAAAAACTGGTATCATTTGCTTACCGGTGCAAGTGTAATTGCCACGTTTCCACTCGCCTTTGCCGTTGCCCTTTTCCTCACACAGAGTTTGGTTGTATCCCGAAGGATAGAATCCTTCGCTACAAGTTAGATTACAAACGTCACCACTAGAGTAACCATAGCAGTTGAAGGACCCCTCATTTACATTTGGTAGTTCACTAGCATCACAGAGGATTTCTGTATGCAAAAGGAATCAAAACGTCAATATGACATCTTAATTATAACGATTTCGATTACTTATAGTAGAACAAGAAAGAAAGTATAGTTTGAAGGTATCTCGTTATTGCTTCGGTTAGTCTCAAACTTTGATGAGCAAGGCAATTTCTGAAGTTGAACCCCGTTCTTGGCAGTGAGAGGTTATCAGAAAATAGTATAGACAACGGAAGGGAGGCTTGTGTTGACAGCAAACTTGTTTCTATTTATTTCGGTAAGAGGTTTTGCTGGAGCTGTTGTTTCCCAAATGTATGTGAATTTCCATTAGCCATTTGCTGAGAAACTATGCTTATAAACTTACAGTGAGAAGTGAATTCTCATTTTCTTTGTTAACCTTTCAAGGGATGTGAGACATCGCCACACACTCAAAAGCCCTCATTCCCTTATCTCTGAAACCTTGATTTTACAGGCTGGGTAATCGTTTAGATCTTAGCCTTCTTGTAAACAATGAGAGATTGTTGATAAATGCAAGCCAATTTTGCCTGGAGAAAATTTTCAAATTACTGAGTAAAAAGGGTTTGTTACTAAGCTTGATTTAAGCATTTCTTGGTGCTGTTGTTTTCCCCCTAAAGATAACTCCAGTTTGTGCAAGAATAATTGTCACGGTAACATCCACCATCGCCGAGGCCTGTTTCTTCACACCGAGTTACATTGAGAGCAGAGGGAAAGAAACCATTCTTACAAGTTAGATTACAAACATCACCAATAGAAAAGCCAGAGCAATTGAAGGACCCCTCATTTATTACTGGAGGTTCACTAATATCGCAGGGGATTTCTTTGTTTGTTTGTTTGCTTGTGTGTGTGTGTGTGGGTGTGGGTGTGTGTAATAAACGGAAACGGTGTGATAACACTTCGGTATGAGTTGGTGTAAATCGATGGTCATAGTAATTTGACTTTACATTTTTACGAATTTTTGCGTCACAGTAAAAACTGGTATCATTTGCTTACCGGTGCAAGTGTAATTGCCACGTTTCCACTCGCCTTTGCCGTTGCCCTTTTCCTCACACAGAGTTTGGTTGTATCCCGAAGGATAGAATCCTTCGCTACAAGTTAGATTACAAACGTCACCACTAGAGTAACCATAGCAGTTGAAGGACCCCTCATTTACATTTGGTAGTTCACTAGCATCACAGAGGATTTCTGTATGCAAAAGGAATCAAAACGTCAATATGACATCTTAATTATAACGATTTCAATTACTTATAGTAGAACAAGAAAGAAAGTATAGTTTGAAGGTATCTCGTTATTGCTTCGGTTAGTCTCAAACTTTGATGAGCAAGGCAATTTCTGAAGTTGAACCCCGTTCTTGGCAGTGAGAGGTTATCAGAAAATAGTATAGAAAACGGAAGGGAGGCTTGTGTTGACAGTAAAATTGCTTCTATTTACTTCGGTAAGAGGTTTTGCTGGAGCTGTTGTTTCCCCAATGTATGTGAATTTCCATTAGCCATTTGCTGAGAAACTATGCTTATAAACTTACAGTGAGAAGTGAATTATCATTTTCTTTGTTAACCTTTCAAGGGATGTGAGACATCGCCACACACTCAAAAGCCCTCATTCCCTTATCTCTGAAACCTTGATTTTACAGGCTGGGTAATCTTTTAGATCTTAGCCTTCTTGTAAACAATGAGAGATTGTTGATAACTGGAAGCCAATTTTGCCTGGAGAAAATTTTCAAATTACTGAGTAAAAAGGGTTTGTTACTAAGCTTGATTTAAGCATTTCTTGGTGCTGTTGTTTTCCCCCTAAAGATAACTCCAGTTTGTGTAAGAATAATTTTCACGGTAACATCCACCATCGCCGAGGCCTGTTTCTTCACACCGAGTTACATTGAGAGCAGAGGGAAAGCAACCATTCTTACAAGTTAGATTACAAACATCACCAATAGAAAAGCAAGAGCAATTGAAGGACCCCTCATTTATTACTGGAAGTTCACTAATATCGCAGGGGATTTCTTTCTTTGTTTGTTTGCTTGTGTGTGTGTGTGTGTGTGTGTAATAAACGGAAACGGTGTGATAACACTTCGGTATGAGTTGGTGTAAATCGATGGTCATAGTAATTTGACTTTACATTTTAACGAATTTTTGCGTCACAGTAAAAACTGGTATCATTTGCTTACCGGTGCAAGTGTAATTGCCACGTTTCCACTCGCCTTTGCCGTTGCCCTTTTCCTCACACAGAGTTTGGTTGTATCCCGAAGGATAGAATCCTTCGCTACAAGTTAGATTACAAACGTCACCACTAGAGTAACCATAGCAGTTGAAGGACCCCTCATTTACATTTGGTAGTTCACTAGCATCACAGAGGATTTCTGTATGCAAAAGGAATCAAAACGTCAATATGACATCTTAATTATAACGATTTCAATTACTTATAGTAGAACAAGAAAGAAAGTATAGTTTGAAGGTATCTCGTTATTGCTTCGGTTAGTCTCAAACTTTGATGAGCAAGGCAATTTCTGAAGTTGAACCCCGTTCTTGGCAGTGAGAGGTTATCAGAAAATAGTATAGACAACGGAAGGGAGGCTTGTGTTGACAGCAAACTTGTTTCTATTTACTTCGGTAAGAGGTTTTGCTGGAGCTGTTGTTTCCCCAATGTATGTGAATTTCCATTAGCCATTTGCTGAGAAACTATGCTTATAAACTTACAGTGAGAAGTGAATTCTCATTTTCTTTGTTAACCTTTCAAGGGATGTGAGACATCGCCACACACTCAAAAGCCCTCATTCCCTTATCTCTGAAACCTTGATTTTACAGGCTGGGTAATCTTTTAGATCTTAGCCTTCTTGTAAACAATGAGAGATTGTTGATAAATGCAAGCCAATTTTGCCAGGAGAAAATTTTCAAATTACTGAGTAAAAAGGGTTTGTTACTAAGCTTGATTTAAGCATTTCTTGGTGCTGTTGTTTTCCCCCTAAAGATAACTCCAGTTTGTGCAAGAATAATTGTCACGGTAACATCCACCATCGCCGAGGCCTGTTTCTTCACACCGAGTTACATTGAGAGCAGAGGGAAAGAAACCATTCTTACAAGTTAGATTACAAACATCACCAATAGAAAAGCCAGAGCAATTGAAGGACCCCTCATTTATTACTGGAGGTTCACTAATATCGCAGGGGATTTCTTTCTTTGTTTGTTTGCTTGTGTGTGTGTGTGTGTGTGTGTGTGTGTGTGTGTGTGTGTAATAAACGGAAACGGTGTGATAACACTTCGGTATGAGTTGGTGTAAATCGATGGTCATAGTAATTTGACTTTACATTTTTACGAATTTTTGTGTCACAGTAAAAACTGGTATCATTTGCTTACCGGTGCAAGTGTAATTGCCACGTTTCCACTCGCCTTTGCCGTTGCCCTTTTCCTCACACAGAGTTTGGTTGTATCCCGAAGGATAGAATCCTTCGCTACAAGTTAGATTACAAACGTCACCACTAGAGTAACCATAGCAGTTGAAGGACCCCTCATTTACATTTGGTAGTTCACTAGCATCACAGAGGATTTCTGTATGCAAAAGGAATCAAAACGTCAATATGACATCTTAATTATAACGATTTCAATTACTTATAGTAGAACAAGAAAGAAAGTATAGTTTGAAGGTATCTCGTTATTGCTTCGGTTAGTCTCAAACTTTGATGAGCAAGGCAATTTCTGAAGTTGAACCCCGTTCTTGGCAGTGAGAGGTTATCAGAAAATAGTATAGACAACGGAAGGGAGGCTTGTGTTGACAGCAAACTTGTTTCTATTTACTTCGGTAAGAGGTTTTGCTGGAGCTGTTGTTTCCCCAATGTATGTGAATTTCCATTAGCCATTTGCTGAGAAACTATGCTTATAAACTTACAGTGAGAAGTGAATTCTCATTTTCTTTGTTAACCTTTCAAGGGATGTGAGACATCGCCACACACTCAAAAGCCCTCATTCCCTTATCTCTGAAACCTTGATTTTACAGGCTGGGTAATCTTTTAGATCTTAGCCTTCTTGTAAACAATGAGAGATTGTTGATAAATGCAAGCCAATTTTGCCTGGAGAAAATTTTCAAATTACTGAGTAAAAAGGGTTTGTTACTAAGCGTAATTTAAGCATTTCTTGGTGCTGTTGTTTTCCCCCTAAAGATAACTCCAGTTTGTGCAAGAATAATTGTCACGGTAACATCCACCATAGCTGAGGCCTTTTTCTTCACACCAAGTTAGGTTGAGTGCAGAGGGATAAAAACCGTTGTTACAAGTTAGATTACAAACGTCACCAATGGAAAAGCCTGAGCAATTGAAGAACCCCTCATTTACTATCGGAAGTTCACTAGCATCGCAGAGGATTTCTGTGGGTGTGTAAGAAACGGAAACGTCGTGATAACACCTCAGAATGAATTGGTGTAAATCGACGGTCATAGCCGTTTAACTTTACATTTTTATGAATGTTTGCGTCATAGTAAAAACTGATATCACTTGCTTACCGGTGCAAGTGTAATTTCCACGTTTCCACTCGCCTTTGATGTTGCCCCTTTCCTCACACAGAGTTTGGATGTATCCCGAAGGATAGTAACCATCGCTACAAGTTAAATTACAAACGTCACCACTAGAGTAACCAGAGCAGTTGAAGGACCCCTCATTTACAATTGGGAGTTCACTAGCATCGCAGAGGATTTCTGTATGCAAAAGGAATAGAAACGTCGATATGACACCTTAATTATAACGAGTTTAATTGCTTATAGTAGAACAACAAAGTAAGTATCGTTTGAACGTACCTCCTTATTTCTTCTGTTACTCTCAAACTTTGATGAGCAAGGCAATTTCTGAAGTTGAACCCCGTTCTTGGCAGTGAGAGGTTATCAGAAAATAGTATAGACAACGGAAGGGAGGCTTGTGTTGACAGCAAACTTGTTTCTATTTACTTCGGTAAGAGGTTTTGCTGGAGCTGTTGTTTCCCCAATGTATGTGAATTTCCATTAGCCATTTGCTGAGAAACTATGCTTATAAACTTACAGTGAGAAGTGAATTATCATTTTCTTTGTTAACCTTTCAAGGGATGTGAGACATCGCCACACACTCAAAAGCCCTCATTCCCTTATCTCTGAAACCTTGATTTTACAGGCTGGGTAATCTTTTAGATCTTAGCCTTCTTGTAAACAATGAGAGATTGTTGATAACTGGAAGCCAATTTTGCCTGGAGAAAATTTCCAAATTACTGAGTAAAAAGGGTTTGTTACTAAGCGTAATTTAAGCATTTCTTGGTGCTGCAAGAGGAACCGAAATGTCCATATACCACCTTAATTATAATGAGAGTTCATGGAAGTGATTTAAAGCTTTTTGAGCGGTTTCAACCATCCAACTTTATATAGCCTCTTTTTAACCTACTGAGCCGTAGTCACCGGCGTAGGCGGAGAAAACCTCCAGCGTCTCTGCCGCCTCAAATAATGCAAAGCATGGTCGTTGATGGTCATAAAATATCCAGTACTCCTTGCATAAACTATTCAAAAACCTAAATGTGTATGCAATCCAAACACAATGAATATTTTTCGACGCGCTTTGCGCGCATCCGTTGCAGTAAAAATGTGGTGGGGGAGGGGGCACAACTTGTGATTCCCCAACTGATATGGAGGAGTGCCACAAGTGCACCAAAAATACACCACGAACCCGTAGCGTAAGTGTGCAAGCGTGTGGTCCAGGAGCAGAGTTCTGTTGTGTTCGGAGCTCCTGCAATATAAGATTATAAGACGGCCGAGAATTGGCTCTAGAGGCTTTATTGATCAGGTATTTTCGTTTCAGATTTTGTGAAGTTCGATATCAATTACTTAGAGTTCAGGGTAATTAGAAGCCACCTGATGAACTTCGAAAACATGTGTATGAAATAAAAAATTCTTGATATATTTTACTTTTAACGACTAAGAGCAGGTTTTCTTGTCATAGGTGAATATAATGGGTAAGTTAATTTACACGCATATTGCTTTCAACACCCCACACTTCTTAGCAGAAGGACTATTTCGGGTACATTAATCTAATTTTTTGCACAAGGGAACTCGTAGGGTGCGGGTTAAGACTTAGGGTCTTAGGGTTCAAAGACTGCAGGATGACCTGACGCATGAAGTTGTTTCCGCCAGTGGAGAAGATGGTACTCTACAAATTAATCTCGTTGTACCTCGTCCACCGGGTCATTAACTACACAACTTAGACACATTTTGCATGTATTCCTTACAGCGAATGGACCTACCATAATCCTTAAATATGATGGCGGGTTCAGGAATTTGTCATAGGTGTGATTCCTAAATAGAGGGCTTTGCGGGACCAAAGCTGACCTCAGCCCGATCGAGGTTGGGACTGAGAGCAGAAATTTTCTGCACCCCCAGGGTGCAGGAAAACCACTGTACGACACAACTGACTGGAATGTCTAGTACCATGCGTGGATCGCTAGTTTGACAGAATATATACCATCCCAAACACCTCAAATTGAAAGAAACCACATTCTAAGCCACTAAGACGAACTTGGAGAAAATTTGGCATCCCCATATCCCAAGGCTGCAGGAAATCGCTTTCTTTAAAAGGAGGGTCTCAGCTCAAATCAAGTTTTGATATGTTAGAGTGGTACTTATTCTAGGCATTCTGGTAAAATTTGTATCGAAATGCGATGTATGGTTCTCAAGATATTAGCAGTTAAAGTAGTCACATTTCCAACACAAAGTGAACCTGAATCAAGCACATATGACGTCATAGCCTCACATTAATGGCCAGTTTTTTGTTTTTCTTTTAACTTTACAACCAATTTTCTCCTTCACAATTACGTGTTATCAGAATGTGATTGCATATGAGAGGCATAAGAATTTTACACAAACTTCACATTCCACATGGGGAGGTCCTATCCCTATTAACTTCAAGGTCAGCAGAACAGAATGAAAAAAGAACAAAGGAAACAAAGCATTTCTCATCAATGTGAGGAAGTGATATAAACCCCTGCTTGCCTCAAGATTACTTTGGGTCACAAATGTAGTAAATTCATTTGCTGATATTTCGAGTACTACATGTTCGATTTGAATGGAAGTTTCACCAAATCTCGTACATTTAGTTCCTTTGTCACATATGAAAATTAAACTTTTGCTAAAGACCTTCCTTTAAATTTCTAAACACACGCTTGCCACCACAATCGTGCGTCTATATAGACTCTGCAGAGTGTGTCCAGAGAATTTTATTCAACTCCCTCTGTAATATAATTTCTGCTTGTTGCTGTTACATGAAATTACGGAGTTTTCGATTTCAGGACGGTTGACAAAGAGGACGGAACGCGTAGCAAAAAACTGGACTGCACATGAGTAGAAGCGAGCATCGCTCCGTCCTGTTGATTTTCAGGACTGTCGTCGACCGATTTAACGTTCTGTTAGAAAATGACGGTACAGCGGTTGCCATGGTAATTTCCCTCGTCCATAACGTACGTGTTTCTGTGACGTTGAATTTGAAGTTAGCTGTATGCAAACGTACATCATTTGTTCATGTGGCATGCAACCTGCTGACAAAAATGAACATGACAAACAACAACAGTGCATAAGTAAGGAAAGATATCTTGAGTTAGAAAGTTTCACAATTTAACAAAATATCCGGTAACGATGGCGTCTCTAATCCTCTGTAGGTTCGTCATTGTTACAACTTAGCGGTGAGTGTGGATGCTAAGAAAGCATTGCAACTTAGTTACTAAATGAGCGCGTCATTGTTTTGTTGTCATTCTACCGCACCGTCGTCTTTAAAACGCCTTACATGTCAGGACGGAACGACGACCGCGCTTGCGTTTAAACTCTCCGTCCTGTTGCTCTACCGTCCTGAAATGGAAAAGTCGCTATTGCTCAGCCCGAGGGCGGCCACGAAGTCATGGTGGTAAAGACTCAAGGTTAGCCCCAAATTAGAAGCCGCCAGAAGAGTCAGGGACAAAAAAGGAAGACTAAATTCGCCGAGAAGACTGTTCTGCACAGGACGCTCGTATGGAAGATATTTGGCATCCTTAACACGGCGTAATAAATAAAACGTCACTCTCTACCATATTGACAAATTCTTCACCCCAGTTGCGCTTTGTTAGCTTACGATAGTAATCTTCTGTTGCCTTACTCTACTTTTGGAGCTATGATGACGTCATCACACAATAAAATACAAAACATATCGCCTATTTTTCTCTTCACACCCTGTCGAAGAATGTTATTACTACAAAAGAAAAAATTTCACCAAATGTTTGTCCCCATTGACAGTGCCCATTGTGGAACTTGCAATACCCTTTTGCAAGAAAGAACTGATCATTTAGAGGAAGGTAGGAGGAAGTTGCTAAAATCATTCACAATTTCGCTGAAAACATACAACTTAGGACCCTTAAAAAGGACATTTAATGTATTATTCCCCTAACGATCTGCAGTTGTGTACTGGTCTCCACTAGGGCACTACGTAAACCTTTTGGTATGTCTTATTCTCAGCACGCGTGAAGTTGTGTCACATGGCTTGTACGTAGCTTCTGTTTGATGCGGCGGGCGACCACCAGGGACAAAAAATGTAGAGTCCAAATCTGTTCAAATTAAAGCCATCACTGCAACATTCTGACAAATTTATGGTTGGAATAGGCTCTTTTCCCAATAGGAATTACAAAGGATTGTGGGATAGAATTTTGGTGTGCATCGTTTTTTGCCACAGCAAAATGCCATTGACAACAACATCGCCTACCAGAACTCCATCCCGCAATCCATTGCCATTGCTATTTGGAAAAGGGTCTATGGTCAATTACATCTAAAAGAGCAATATAATGATAAAAATATTAGCACCTGACCTTATTGTGTATGTTATGGGATGTTTTGGTTTCGAATTTTGAGATCGTAGCGAGAATGTTTTCAAACGAAGGCACTACAATGTACAGTGTGCTACAATGCCGCAAGTTTTCCGCGGCCGATTTCCGTATGGCATATTCCTTGTTCAGTCACATCCCTGTTTTGGATGTCTTAATTTAAAGGGGTCAGAGCAAACAGAGTCCGCTCCGCTAGGAAACTTTTCCTTGTTACGGAACTAAGTGTCATAATATTTGAATATGGTAACTTTACTCCTTTGTATTCTCGTACTTTTTTGATACTACAAATGCCTCCACAAATTATAGGCTGTTCCTACAATCAGGGAGATGGATTACCAGCTCCTTGCTGCCAGGGACGTAGCCAGTATGTAGCACTGTAGGCCCGGGCCTTCACTTTTTTGGTCAAGTTGTCTTTTTTAGACACCCATAATTCAAATCCATAAGCTTGCTAGACGATTTTAGGAGTCTAGACAGGAAAAACTATTGAAATGAATGCAGCAAGAATGTGGCTAAATTAGGTGACTTACTCTTAGATAAGTCCTTTAAAGCGGGGTTGCACTGTGTATACATATATTTCATATTTTTGTGCCTACAACTCCTGGCTACGCCCCTGGCTGCAAGGGACTGCTTGAACTATGCGGCGTGCGTCCTGGTACAGTAACTTCTCATAGTGGCATAGTGACTATCGTAAGCCCGGAAGCCAATGGCTTTTGATTTCATTCTGTATCCTACCTTTCCTGACTATACAGACTGCTGTTACAGGCTACCTGAGCCGTCGTGAAGCGCGAACGTAAATTAATAACACTTGGGTCACGGGCTGGATGTCGATACTAACTGATGCCTTACGGGCGGGGACGAGGAACCTTACTTGCTAAGTACCGTACGGACAAGTTTAGAGTTAAAAACTTTCTTACCTGTGCAAGTAATGTTGCCATCTTTCCATTCTCCTTTACGTTTTCCATTTTCTTCACATATTGTTTGGTTAGATGATGTAGGGTAGAATCCATCGTTGCAGGTAAGATTACAAACATCACCACTAGAATGGCCAGAACAGCTGAAAGATCCTTCAGCTACCACAGGGAGTTTACTTTCAGCACAAGTAATTTCTGTGTTCAAATGAAGTAGAGTAGACATGAGCGAGCACAAAGGATGCATAGGGTCTTCAATGGATGTAACAAGATCATGGAGTTTAGAAACGTCTCATAAACTTGAAAATAAACTTTAGAGTTGATTGCAATAAAACACTTTTTTGTCATCACTTAGGCCTGCTGATTTCTTTTAAATGCTATTTGAATAAGAGTACCTTTATCTGGTGGTAAACGTCTACCGCTGGAGCATCTTTCTATCCCTGGATTCGGAAACATTCTGTCAAAGTCGCATAAGCCTAAAGAACAAATCGTATAATTTAGAAGTACATACAACCATAACCGTTTGGGGAGACATTTTACGAATGAAGGGGTGGTGTGTGCCCAAAATTTCCCCAAATGGCAAACAATAATGACTTCAAATTTGACCAGAAAATAGTGACATTGCCCTAGTAAGAACGTTTTTGCTCCGAAATCGGCATTTTCTTTGTTCAATGAAGAGTGTGAGGGGAAAAGGGCTACCGTTCTCCAGATGCCCTTCCTTACACGCCTGTGAGTATATAAGAAGTTAACTACACATGTGCAGCAAAATAATAAGAAAATTTTTTAACTATGAAGGTGAATATATGAAGGCCACGAAACTCTATTGTCACGCTTGAAAGAGTTCGGTTTTATACTTCTCTCTTTTGTTGAATGAAAGCAAGAATCAGCTTGTTCACATAGAGCTATATATGACAAGATGAAAACATTACACCTTTGCCCATAGAGAGTTCATGTTGACAGCCATCTTTATGGAAAAAGACTTAAATAAAACCATTCAAATATTGCAATTACGATAGAAGTCTTTTATTCAACATGGTTGATGAACAAACTAACCTTTACTCTGACAACGTTTGAAGAGAGCCAGAAAAATAAGTACCACAATAATACTTTTCCCTCGTAAATTCATTCTCATCAGTTTTCTCAAGATTTTAGCTTTGCCCTACCAAAAAAGCCAAGTATCATGATTTCTGGTAAATCATCGACGAGATACGCTGAGCGCAAATACGGTTTCAACCACTTTAAGAAACGAGTATGTAACATCTGGGTAGTTGCAACGAACGGATGCTCGCATTATTAACATAAAATTATTTTTAATGAATATTCATTTTCTGCACAAACGCCACATTATATCATGAAGGTATTAAGAAGCAGAGGCTTATCATTTAAGTTACTGGTTATATCTTTCTTTTCGAACTGGAGAAGTGACATATAAGTACCCCTCGCCCCCTCGCGAGGGACGAGGGGGTCAAATTGTGAACAAGACATATCACTGTCGGGACTCTTAATTTAGCGTTTAGGTGCCCCAGCATTATTTCAAAAGGGTAGTGTTGCGTGGGCGGTCGAAGGTCATTTGAGGTAACTAGAGGTAAAACTGAGCAAACCCATAAGCATGATACCTCAAAAAGGATAACTCTGATGATCCATTACATTTAACATAAATGTTCCACTTTAAGTTAAAGAACCCTACAGCCTTTGATGAGGTCAAGGTCGTTTGAGGAAACAAGAAGTTAAAGTGCTTAAATTTTGGAAGCAAAATGTATCTCATGCACTACAAACATTACAACATGTCAAGACCTTTCGTCATTTTTCTGCTGCCCGGCACAACGCGTCACAACCCGTCATTGGGGAGAAATGAAAGAGCTTGACATCTTGGAATGTATCCTTTCTTTTTGATTCCTTGCCGAAGGCGAAGGAAATCTATGAAGCCACCCGGGTGAGTGAATGTGTGTGCGTGTTTATATGCGTGTATGTGGGGGTGCGTGCACCCGGGCTGTGTGAGCGATCCTGTGGCTATGGGTGCACTCAGCAACATGTCCTTAACAGGACACGGTACAGCCGGCGAGGGCTCCGCTCTCGCACGTCTTTCCTAGCTCACGCGGAGCTCGAAACTGGCGTAGCTGCCCGAAAATTCCGTCGCTGCAATGAGAAGTCAAGCGTGGCTGCACGTGCCTGCCTGGCAGCGCAGCCCGCCCTGAAGCACTCCCGTCTACTCGCCTAGTAACCTGGCAGCTCCGCTGCTGGGGAATTCCCGCGAATTCCTTACCGTGACATTTCCCGCGTACCGCTAAGGAAGCGAGGGGGTGAGTATGGGTGTGTGGGTGCGTGTGTGTGGATGTGTTTGTGACGCTTCTCTTGTAAACACGATTTCTCAAGATAGCAATGATGGGTATTTTCCATACTTCATGTATAGAAATGTCATATTGAGGGGAAGGTTAATGCTGTTCTTGGAGGAGGTTACATGTTACTTCGGGACACCAGAGGTCAAAACCCGAAAAACTCGTCAACACAATATTTCAAGATAGGCATACTTTTATACTTAGTATATCAATTTGTGATATCAAGAAGGTCTGAGGTGTTTTGTGGGGTCACCAGAGGTGAAACTACGTTAACTTCTGTTAAAACGGTATCTCAAGACAGCAATGATGGATACTTTTCATACTTATTATCCAGATTTGTCCTATCAAGACAAAGGGCACCAACATAACTGAAAAAAACTTGACGTGAACTATTTTCTTTCCGCAAGGAATCAAAGACGGGACTCAGTTATCTCTTTCCTGAACAGAAGTTGTGTTTTTCTTCAAACTCTGTTATGGTATTCCTTTTACATTAAGTTCAAGACATATGCACACAAAGAAAATTAAATAAAGTAAGCAGTTATGATTAAATTTTTACCTGTTTTTCATGGAATGATAATTATATTGAGTTACATTATTTACAAACTCTCATCACTTTTCACAAATCAGACTGCGTAATTCGATTGCTGTTCAGCAAGATGTTTTTTTTATAAACTACCTAAAGAGTACTGGATTGTTGCTGTAAGTTGTAACACTACAGTCGTAAGTTTTAGATGGCTGACATTGCAGGAGTGCTAAACTTGTTCAAATCTGAACCAGATGTTTCAAGAGTGCACATCGCTGGAACCTGATTGGTCAAATTGATCCAACATTACGACTTCAGTCGGGGAAAAACGAACGTGTCCGTCAGTTTTTCCCGACTGAAAGTGACGCGACTTAAAAGCGGTCGTAAAACTGCCAGTCGCAGTACTAGACCCACGCACACTACATGACTACTGGCGACGCGACGGTCAAGACTAGTTGCGTTGCGCAAAGTCGTGTAGTGTGCCGCTAGCTTAACTTTGCTCCATTCATGAAACGATTAAGATGCAAAGGATTGAAGCCAATGTATTATTACACAGGTACGGTGAGCTTTATTCCATCTTATAAATCTGATTTTCTTGTATCTGTATTCTAGAATTGAATTTCTCTCAGTTCTGCATTTGGGTACAAAACTTTTCTCTCTTTTTTCTTTTCGCTTTTCGGCTTCTGGTCTTGTTGCGGGTTTCTAATGTTACGACTTCTGAAACCTGTGTTTGTTCTTTATGTAATTGGGGTATTTACCACAGGTTCATTGCCTTCCCTGTTCACGCTTGGTGAGCATATCTTAATATTTCATGGCTATGTTCAGCAGCCCCCCCCCTTTTGAAGCAAGTGATGATGATGTAATAGATAATATTAATACAATCCTTTCAACTGTCACATATTCAGTGCAATAAAACGACATCCTTGTGTACTATCACTTATAAGCTTGATTGTGTTTCTAATGGCTTAAAATACTTTGCAATGGATGACCTTAACTGTATGTCTTGGAAGAGGAGTTTTGACTTGTTTTTACTTAAATTGTAGCAGTTTAAACAGAAACTTGGATAAAACTGTAGACTACCTTTTTCTCCTCAATCATGATTTTTCGATTATTGGTTTTACTGAAACCTGGCTCACTGATAATATCTCACATCCAAATCACATTGGCAATTATTCACTAGTAGACGAGGATGGGGAGGGGGTGTCTTTTTGTTCACCCAAAGTATACTTATGTCAAATTCATTGGTATATCAACTTTCAATAACAAATTTTGAAAGTTTAAACATTGAAATTTGTATTCCTAAGTGCATGCACGAAGGTTGTCCTTGGTGTTGTATACCGACCTTTATAGCCAGTGGGGCCGCCAGGATTTGGTGATGGGGGATAACAGATGACGTCATAATGCCACCTAGCTCCGTTCCCCCAAGTCTGCGTAAATTGCCCCTTTTTTCTGCGATCGTATACAGCAGTGTGGGATCCTTCCTTTGTCACTACATAAAGGTGCCGTCCTGGGAGGAGGGGTGTAAGGGGAAGGGCACCCCTTTGAGAAATTTTTAACTAAGGTTGTTTAGATGCAAAATGGTGTCATCTTTAGGATAATTTTGGAACTGATCATATGTGGCTAGAAAATACTCATAATTTAGTGAATTCTAATGTTTGGTTTGGTGAAAGAGGAGAGTATGTTGTCTTAAGAATGGTATGTTGTCAACAAACCTCCTATTTTGGCTACTTTAATGCCTTCTATTCGGGGCCGACAGTTTTTACGTAAAAATACGTGCGTGGAGTCCACAGAAACATTCTTGGACTATTACAAAAATTTTCCTTTGCTTCAAGTTCGCATTATAAAGGGGTATCTAAGGCTGGCAGACACCTGTATAGTGCCCCCGGAAGCTCTGGATTAATTATAGAAAATAGGGCACTGATAAGATGATTATACCCTGACATCCAAATGATACTATAGAGTAATATGCCGAGCACTTTACAAATATCGCATTTTTACTAAGTTTGAACGAAAATCCAGACGAACAGCTTCCAGCAATGGGGAATGGGAGGGAGAGTACAAATGCAGGGAGGTGATATTAGACCTCCCTGACAGGTAAACAAAAGGGGTTTAAGACTAAAAAGCGCGTTTCAGAATGTTGTTTCGTCGTTAGTGTATTAACTCACCATCTATAATCACCATCTATACCGGTAACGGCTGCCCGCGAAGCGTTCGGTAAAAATTTTTGAAAAAATGTATAACGGCAAATACGTACTTTCACCCTTCCACATCGATGCTACAAATGAGATTGAAAGATCCCATAGGCCCCTACAGAGGTTGTATATATTATAACCTTAACAATGGTCATGAGATGGAGTGAAAACGGTGACGAATGCGGGTGAAGTGCGCCGAAATTTTCATTAAATAAGATAACCATAACAAAACCTGCATTCATGTTCTGCATCGAGACACTTTCAAGTTTCAAACAAACCTATTTGCTACTAACAAAGCCAGTCTTTAACCTGAGAATTCGTAAACAGCTTTCAACCCTTGTTGCTGTGCTTCTGCGGGAGTTGCTACCGGAAATTATTGATAATAAGGACAATATTGAGGTAAGGTTTGAACCTTGGCCTATAGCTTAAACGACTTTTGGGATCGTTTTAAAATTTTCAAAAAACAAAAAATTCTGGATCGATTGAGGGACACGTGCCCCCATGCCTCCCGTGCCAGCGCCACTGTTTATAGCGGAAACAATGAGGTATTTAACGATTTTGTTTATGAAACGCTGTGTAAGATTTCTAATGAGAAGAAGCATTGTTTTATTTTGGGGGACTATGGCACTGATCTTTGTAGGATTGATCTGACTTTGTAAATAATGTCACTTCGTGTGGTTTTAATCCCACTATTTGTAGACGTTCTCGTATTACTGATTGTTCTGTTTCACTGATCGACAATGTCCTAACTTAGTTTTGTGGTGTAATGAAGTCAAAGTTGTATCGGCGGGGAAATTGCTCACTGATATCAGTGATCACTTCCCCATCTTTGTGAAAACTAGAATAACGTTAAATATGAAAGATGACCACGAAATGTTTATTCAAAGATCCTCAACTAGCAATGTTAACAACTTTGTCCATACAATGTCCAGTATGAGTTGGACGCATGTGCTTGATGAAAACAATGCTAGCGATGCCTTTAAGTTTCACGATACATTCAAGATTGCATATGATGCAAGCTTCCCTTTTGTGACAATCAGAAAAACAAAAGTAAAAATAACAACGTCCAATGACTTACCTCTGGCATTCTTAAAATCAATTAGAAGAGATACATTTTATATGAAGTACCTAAAAGCACCCACTCTAGATAATGGGCTTATTTTTTGAAAGTACAGGAACAAGTTGAATCGCATTATATTGGTTGCAAAAAACATTTTTATATAACAAAATTCCCTGAATGCCGTAATGATAGTAAGGAAACTTGGATACTTTTGATAAAAACCATATGGACCATCCAAACCCTCCGTCCTTCTTTCTCCTCCCAACATCTGAAAGTTGCCAAAATTGCCAATGCGTCTCGCAACCCAAGAAAATCAGCTGGGTTTGACAACATACATCCAATTCCTTACAATTTAAAAGCTCTTACCCATGTATTTAATACTTCTTTCAATACTGTTACTTTTCCCGATCAATTTAAGACTGCCTGGGCATCCCTGATTTTAAGAAAGGAAGTGCTGGTACATGTTATAACCAGTGTTGTAGTCGAGAACAGCATAGCCGATACCGAGACCGAGACCAATGTACACATATTGTATAGGAAAATGAAACAAATTGCCTAACTTTCTGAATACTTTTTGACCTGACTTTATTTACCATATGGTCTAAAACGACATATAGCACCAAGTGTGCACCAGCTCATTAATATATACAACTGCTTTCTATTATCATAGGCTAAGCCAAACAACGTTAACATAATTAATTAGTTAGCATAATCATGTATTGTTCTAATGTGACCCTTCTCTTTAAATGGGAGTCGGTCAGTGCTACAAGTGTTCAGTGTTGATGCACTTGGGGCCAATTAATGTATCATATGAGTTTGTCCAACCCACAGAAAAAATGAGTCACGGAACTCTAGTTAGTGTCAACTTTTCCTTCGGACCACACATGACCATGGAGTACTCGCAGTTCAATATAATCAGGCATTTTTGAGCCTAGGATAGGATTGCAGATAACTGGGAAGGCCTAGCAGAAAATATACAGTTACCAGTGGGTAATATTTAGGCCTAGACTTAAGGCCTTTCGGGTTGCCAGACAGCTGTAGTATCATGTCTGATCATGATGGCCAAATGCTTTGCATTACACTTTTTTCTCATCTAAGAAAGAATTCTGGTCATTAACTTAAGACTTTATATATGGAACTTGTATATTAGTTCAATATATTTTTCGTTAGCCAAATGATCATTAGTAGCCAGATTGAGTTAAATATGGTCACGAAAACGCCAACAGGCAATCCCGAAGAGCTAAAAATGGATAGCACTGAACAAACACTGAGAAGGGGATTTCAACACACACACAGTGAACACGCAATGCAGTGAAGTACCAGACTGCCACTGTTCTGATTATACTTAGTAACCTGACCTGTGTTCTTGTCCAATGCATTATTATCCCCATTGAACAAGTTAAAGACACACTCACTAGCTCACAGAAGAAAGTTCAACCCATAATAGATAAAGTGTATGAAGTCGCTGGATGACTGATTTCTATCAATGAATTATTTCTTCAAAGTATGTGAATTAAAAATATTTTGAAATAAATGAATATATTATGAGAAAATGAAAAAAAAAAGTTTTTTGCCGGTCTCAAACCGAGACCGGAAAATTTCTGACACTGCAAGGGTCCGAGACCGAGACCACAGTGCGTTGAGGCCAAGACCGATGACCGAGATTGGTCTCGAGTGCTACACCACTATTCTGCCTTGCCTCTTGAAAATTCTGGAAAGACTAATGTTTAAGAGCTGTCTTACTTCACGGCAGAAATTCACCTCTTTTAATAATGTTCATTTACCTTTTCTTAATGTTAAATGTGGAGCTTCCCAAGGGTCCATTTTGGGACCTTTAGGCTAATTTTTATTACCTATGTAAACGATACTTGTAACGTCTCTTCGTCATCTTCTTTGGTACTTTTTGCAGATGACACTATTTTCTTCACAGACAGCAACAACTTGGAGAAAACTGTGAACGATGAATTGTGTAAATTTTTATAAATGTTCGTGTAAAACATGAGGCCAAATTTGTCTTTGCTGAAATCAGCCATAGCTACCCCAGTTTTTAGGGGGAAACTACTGTTCCCAATTAAAGTATCTGACCACTGGTTCAGTAGTTCAATTAGCTGCTCCAATGAGTGTCAGCTGTGTCAAACAACTTCTAGCTTCTCCCATAACTATATGAAGCTCTTCCTTGTGCAGGAGTAAACCTGTTTTACTGCTTATGGCCATGTCCTGGTGAGCATACAAGGCTATAAAATGTAATAAAAACACTCTCTGCCTGGTGTGGAATGTGAGCTACTCTGCATCTTTCAAATTTTCAGACTTTGATGTCAATCAAAGAGCAGTCACCAACTGAGAATTTTGATACCCCTACACTAAAATATACTTTGGGGTGATGACTGTCTGTCTTTAAAAGCTTTGATGGCCATTCTGGTACAACATTAGCCTAAAAACAAAGGGGGTTTACATTACAACTAACAACAAATTCTGCCCTGAAATTAGTACTGGCAGGAAAGGTATCAAATTACTTGTGGTCATTGAAGGTTAGATCACCTTTCAGTTTAAACAGGCACTTTGAGTTGGTTCGTAACATTCACTAAATTTTTTCTAAACCTGTCAAGTTTTCTTCACGTACTAATGACAAATGGTAAAACTAAGACCATTCCCATACACTACGTACAAATAAACTTTTCATGAGTGACTTATTAACGATTCAGTTCGGTTTTCAAAAATTTGTGACCATACACTGTTTTACATTAGTAGGCTATTTATTGCACGTGATGATCATTTCAATCATGGGTCCAAATATTCTATTTTTTAGTTTTTGCATACGTGTCAGGTGTAAACCTTGACTAATTATGCTAATTATAAGCATTGTCATGTGGTAAGTGCCTTTCAAAATCCTTACAAAATTATCAATATCAACTCAATGTGCCCCTTTAATCTAAAATAAACTGCCATCAAATGTCATCCTTCAGGGGTATTGACCAGTTGACAAATGCATGAATGATAACCGAATTGGTATTGATATCAGCTGTCGACAGGTTTGGCAGAGGAACATTTTGCGAATTGACACATTATCACTGAACGTAAACAAAACTAACTACATTTTGTTTACAACATGTAGGAAAAGTTACGACTTCAACATATGTATGAACAACGTTCCCCTTCTGAAAATTAATTGCACCAAATTCTTAGGTGTTTCAATTTCTCAAGGCCATATTGACACACAACTGTGTACGCCATTAGCTTAATTGGGCTCACAACTGAGTGTATATGTCATCATTGGCCAACTTAAGAGTGGAGTTATTGCTTGAACGATCTCAACCAAAGTGCAGTCACCAATTGTATTTAGAACTACAGGGCTATTCCTTGATACATGTGGGGGATGTCATAGCCCTTGTAATACTGAATACTAGAATAAATCTGCAAATTAGTCTCTCTAGAACTCTTTACGCCACGTTATTTTACAAGGTCTCTCTTTGCAAGTTGGTGTACAAATGCATGAACAGCTCAGTAACATCTCTCTTGGTGGATACGTGTGTCTCTGTGTGTATTGAATCCTATCTCTGTATCTCGTCGGTAAAACATACGTTTTATGGAATCTGTTAAGACTGTTATACGTTCCACTATTTTCTTAGCTCATTGGAAACTCAAGTTTTTCTTCAAAAAAATAAAAATGCATCCATGGAGAGAGAATTCTAGAAAGAAAGCTCTAGATATAATCATCTCTAAAGTTCCTTTTGTAATCATTCTGGAGATCTATAGAAAATGTGAAAGCCTCAACAAGGTCCTAGTAGTCAGGAGAAGTCTATAGAAGTTCGTTTTTTCATTATTTGAACGGGTTATCAGGATTGGAGGAATTGGTGTTGAACTGCGCAGAAGCGCCTCGTATCACAGATCAACGATACCTTGTGAGGGGATGCCTATAGAGAGACGGTATGCAGGATACACCAAGTCCAACCCGTGAAAATTGTGAGGGTACCAACTCTAGAAACTAGGACAAAAAGAAACCCTCCCATTACACATCTTTGCTGAATAAGCAGCTTAAATTGGTGAAAGGTCAACCTGAAATGTGCACAGGGTCATGTACGGCAATCATGGCGGACAGGGGGACATGTTTTTAGTGGGGGAACATAATATCAAATGTCCTCCAATATTCTGAGGTATGCAGACAAATAAATGTTACATAAATTTTCGATATGAATAATTTTCATATTAGCCTATTAATGGTGACTGAGGAGCCTTTTGAACAGAAATATATGATCTATGCACCAAATCGCTTGGCTTCCAGGGGCGAAGCCCCTGGACCCCAACAGGGAGCCTATGGTGGTCATCTGTACCTCTCGCCGGAGGTGCAAAGTGTTCATTCAAGCAGGTGTCCCACCAATAATTTTATCAGATCGCCCCCTCCCCCTGCACAGGGTTAAAAGAGAGAGGAGCAGGCATAGTGGATTTTTAAGCTACAATCCGTGACAAAAGTAGTTGGAACAACCCCCGATTCAATGTTGGTAGTCGGAGAAATTCCGACGCAGAGACCAACATTGAATGGGAGTAGGGGGTTTAGGTGCCTATCTCAACAACAATCTACACAACTATGACGTCAAAACTTTGACATAGCATTCCAACACTTTTGTTCCAACACTTTTGTCGCGGATTGAAGGGGCTGAATTTACCTGCAAAACATTGCGAGTGTCTGGTAGTGGCTGCTGAGACGTAAAAAATAGGGAGCTACCCAGCCAGCCAGCTGACATCTTTGACTGCGATATTGACGCATTCAGCTGTCCGCTTCCAAAATGCAGGAGTGGCACCAGGATTTTCCCGGCGGTAGGGGGCCCAGAGCTTCCCGGCTGAATGGGAACAACGCTCAGGACCCCTGACACGGG
Organism: Holothuria leucospilota; assembly: GCA_029531755.1. Taxonomy (NCBI): domain Eukaryota; kingdom Metazoa; phylum Echinodermata; class Holothuroidea; order Aspidochirotida; family Holothuriidae; genus Holothuria; species Holothuria leucospilota. The sequence goes on along the minus strand of CM055978.1, from coordinate 24,009,568 downwards.
CAAAGTGTTACCGGAAGAATGAAGAACCCTAAACTTTCGGCGTCCGAAGCTTGCCGAAGACTTTAGGCTCCTTTTGAAAAATCAGCCATCGCTGAGAGTCATGTCGAGTAAACCGTCTGGGATTACATACTTTATCACACCTACCAAGTCTCCCCGATGAAATTGGAAAATTTTCCCCGACGGGGCCATGACCCCTTGCCCACAGCCTGGCGTCTCACTTTCCGAAATAGCCGGAATAATTACACAGTCCAAGCAAAAGGGGGGGGGGGAGGGTACACTAGGAGTTGAGAGCGATTTGGGACATATAAAAAGAGGGCATAACCAGAGCTGCTCCCATGTGCATCACCACTTGTGTCTAGTGTAGGCTATCAAGTTTTGAATGTATCTTCCAACCTGTCATGTGGTGATTGAACAAAGACGTCTTAAAAAGGGAAAGCCATCTCCATAATGACTTATACATTAGGACATCATGAGCACGGTTGGTTGCACTCACTGTATGTAGCAAACTCTCTCACCGTCTGCATTATTGACACCACTGCCTGAAAAGTCGATATTTCAGACAAATATGATAAGTGAAAACGCTTTAATTAATCCTCTACACTCGGAGAGCCTTTTATGTTTTCAAAAGAGAAGAATCTATAAGTGTGTGTCTGTATTACAATCTATTTAATAACTCATTCTTTGTTAATATGTTCCGCTTCGTTCAATGGGTTCTTTGCTACAAATCCAGTTCTCGTCTAGTCATAAAGTTTTATGGATGAAGACATTGAAAGGGCAAATGTACTATAAAAGCTATAGACAAATGTCAGGACCGGGTGAAAAAATAAACTATCACTAGGGTCTTGTTGCCATAGAAATCAATAATGATGTTCTACCCATGAATCATTCTTTCATTTATTATTTTTGGATGGATGCACATATATATATGTATATATATATAGGTTATACATGTATATATGTATGTAATTATGTGTATATGTATGCATATATGTATGTTTGTGTGTATGTACAGTACATGTATTTACATGTGTATATAGATCTATACTCTAAAAATGAAGTGCGAAAAATAACACTTAAAGGGCAGTTTCCTAGCTCTTAGTTAGAACCCTAAAAGGAACTGCACCCTAAGTGCCACGATTAGCCCTTGCATGTTTGGTCACTATTGACAAACAGTGCCGGACCCCGTTTGGTCCAGCATTTTTACAAATGCTACATCAATTTCCCCTCACAGCCATAATCATATTCTCTAGATCTCAATCAAAAATGTGCTATATAACCTGTATTGTTAAAGTATTGCTCAGCTGACGCTTGAACTGCCCCATGCAGTAAAATCTTCAACTACTACTTTTTCCAATGTCCCCTCGACTCTCTGGCGAAGAGCCAAGGGACGAAACCGACGGAAGGGACGTGTCGTATATTTTTACTTGCAGAAATGCCCTCAGACTGCAATTTCAGTGTTTCTTTTTGCTGTAGAGCCAATATAACAAACATATGGACTACATTTCCTGTTTGCCATTGACAGAAAAACAGAAAATGTTTTAAAGGTTTTAAAACTGCCATCGCATCATTCCAAAGATATTTACAAAACCCCAGATTGTATACATTCACATTTTCTAAGTGTACTTTGAATAACATAAATTCAAAATATGACTTCAATTATAAGCCGCCCTGTTTGTCAATAGTGACTTGTGCGGGTCAATAAAATGTGATGTAGTGTAGCCAGCATTGGATCGCATTCTAAAAAGTTACATTTACACGATGACGGTTTGAATCACACGAAGTAGTGGACTGCAGAATATGGCTTTGGGAAATTAGACTCAGTACAGGCTAGCTTGGTGTCGAAGGTGCAGTAGACAGAAAGTTTGTTTTTTAGTTGAAGAAAGGGCTTGAATTACGCTTGTGAAAATTTGCTCTCTTTCGTACGAGGAAATGGCGACTTTAGAGATATTAGTAGGTTCAAATTTTAGAAATGCATAGGAGAGAAGCATAAACTGTTTTTCGTTTCTCTTGCTCAATACACAGTAATTTATTTTACATAATACATTACATGGACTGTATCAAATTACAAAGTCGGTGAGTTTATGACAGGGAGTATCTAAAAGGGTGGTTATGATAGAGCAAAACGTAATTGAGGTAAATAACACCATAGAAACCAAAATTTCTCCTAAAGAGATTTGGTAGGTTTCATTTCCAGATCAAAAATATAAACTTCTTAGACCCCATGTACCAGAAAACTTATTTTTTATTCCGTCTGGGCGTCGATATATTGCAACTGCCTTCTAAAAAGCTACCATTCTTAATATATTCTGACTTGACTGTTAGTGTGGTACAGGCTAAAGGGCGAACCGTTTAGAGGGCAGTGCGCTGATCCCCTCTTTCATCGGGCCTGTAATAAAGGCTATCCCGTGCTTTCTCTGATGTGAAGTTTCAATATCGAATGCACACTTCAATTTTAAGAACAAATAAGGATTATACAATCAATCTACCGGTGTTACGTAACATTTTGTAAACTTGAAGCAACTGGAAGTGTTCCTTGATAAAAATACAACATGAGTTGTTTTAATTTTGAACAAGATATCAGTGTAAGCCAGTCTGAAGTGCAGGTCATGAATAATTACTCTCTCCTTTAGAATCATCGTAAAGGAGCTGTTGCAATATATTGCAACAGCCCCTTCACGTTGATTCTAAAGGGTATACCCTGACATATCTATGAATATCCCATATCTCTGGTAACAATTGACGACTGCACTTTGACAGTAGATCAAACAGTAGATCGACTCTCCTTGCTTGTCAATTTGATGAAATGTGCAGTTTAGTGGTGTACCAGATACATAAACGATAGTTAACTCACACCAATGTGTAGATATGGCCTAGCTTAAGCAATTAAAACTCAGTAGGCCTACAGGTTCAGGTTACTTTCGGTTAAACTTTTACTGTCTGGGGCGACATTATAGATATTGGAACTGCTATCGTTGGACAAGACAGTGCGTGCCGTGTTAAACTCGTGCACTGTAGGAGTGGAAGCGAGAGAAACTACTTGTCATAACAGAACCTACACCAAACGATACTTCATAAAATGCTATGTCTCAGCAAATATATATGTTGGTACGTGTATTCTGTGATAATCGCGACTTTACCATGTCCATATCAAAGATGTACCTTGCTCCCTTTATTTACTTTTCCGTGAAATCTTACCACGCCAAGCGATTAAACCACTCTCTGTTTTTTAGAACTTTGCTTTTTGTCACTGTGTTCTCTTCTTCAGCGATGACTGCTTAGAATCAATTATATGATGACAATTTATTGAGCAAGAGCTAAAAGACAAATTTCATTTGACGCTTCGTCAACTGTTAAACCTAAAAGGGATATCATAAATGGATATTTAAGCCCAATCATCTAAAAATTGGTAGTGTTTGCAATATTAAGAAATCCTGTCTTTATTGATTTGTGAATCATTTCAATTGGAAATCGAAAACTTGAACTATACCAGGGTACTATTATGAGAAGCTTACTTCAACACAGTCTATATCAACGAGCTTTGTAAAAACAACGATTTGGGATTTCATTTCTGGTGTTACGTAGGAGTGTGTTCCTTAGAAACCGCTGAACTTGGTAGTGTTATTAACTAATTTATTTCCGGTTGGATTTAGACCTTACAGGCAGTGGCTTAGCTAGGATTTTTTGTTTGGGGGGCTGTGGGGGGCTGGATATTTTTGTGGGGAGCTCCCGCTTACTATCTAAGCGGATCGTCACCATAGGTTGGCGCAGGACGTACCAAGAAAATTTGAGATTTTAAATCATCCCAGATCGCCGGAAATGGCACTTGCCAGGCTTGATAGTAGCCATCAAGAAGTACAATTTTTGTGAACAAAATGTAAAGTTTGATTTTATTTTATTCTCAAAAGACATTTCTGTGAGGACGGATTAGCTCAGCTAGTCGGACTTGGGGTCCAAGGATTGCAAGTCTGAATCCCGTTTACTCAGTGGTGTCCCCCTCCCCTTTGAAAATTTTTGAAAAATTAGGTGTTCTTACATGCAATCTGGTGTCACATATGCTACCTTTTGAAGTGAAATTTGTGTTAAAAATTTACGTATAATGAGAAACTTAAAAAATCGACATCAGTGAGGGGAGTATGGCCCAATGGCCTCCCCCTGTGTAGGCCACTGCGTTTACTGTCTAAGCGGAGCGCCACCATAAGTTAGCGCGGAGTGTTCTAAGAAAATCTGAGGCTTTAATACATCCCAGATCGCCGGAAATGGTACTTGCCAGCCTAGGCTTGATAGCAGCTCACCAAGATGTGCAATTTTTGTGAAAAAACCGCAAACTTTGATTTCATTTTATTCTCAAACACATTTCCGTAAGGACGGATTAGCCTAGCTGGCCGGACTTGGGGTCCGAGGATTTCAAGTTTGAATCCCGATTACCATCTAAGCAGAGCACCACTATAGGTTGGCGCGGAGCGTTTCAAGAAAGTTTGAGACTTAATACATGCCAGATCGCCGAAAATGTCACTTGCAAGGCTTGAAAGTCTTCTTACTAAATCTCGTAGTCTTAATCTGCCTGTTGATTTACAGTTGCAATTGTTTGATCAATTAGTTGTACCTATTTCACTATACGGTTGGGGGTTTGAAGATTTAAAAATAATGGAGTCATTTCAATTGAAGTTTCTTAAAAACGTCCTTCGAGTAAACAAATATACATCAAATTGTATGGTATATGGAGAGCTGGGAAGACATAAGTTAGTTAATACGGTTGACGTCAGAATGGTAGATTTTGGGGTAGATTAGTCAATGGTGATACACATAAACTTTCGTGCATGATGTACAGGCTTTTAAGAACTTTACATGATAAAGAATTTACTCATCACCTTGGATTCTTAAATTACATTCAGTATTTAATAAGACGGGCTTATCATATATGTTGGACACCGTAATCATGAATCCTCAAAGCTTTTATTCTAGCAGCATGGCTTTTCCAGTCTCATATCTTAAATGGGTAATTAAACAGAAGGTTGATGACATGTATGAGCAAGAGTGGTTGTCCGAGGTAAATGCTAATAATCGATGTTTAATTTACAGAATTTTAAAGAAGAAATCTGAATTTGAAAAATACCTGATAATACTGAATACGCGTGAAAGAATTAACTTGTGTAGACTTCGTTGTGGAAACATTAAGATTCCTACAGTAACTACGAGGTTTGATGGCATTGTTGTCCATGAAGTATCGGGGATAAATTTCATTATTTATTTGAGTGTGATGCATTTAAAGATGTCAGAAAATTGTATATTAAACCTTATTTTAGGAAGAACCCAAACACTTTAAAAATAGAGCAATTACTTCAAACTAAAAGTAAGAAAAAAACTTGTGAAGTGGAGTCTATTTTGCGAAAAGTTTGAAATAGCTTTTAAGTCTTAGGTTGAAGTTCTTTGTAAATTGAAAATAATTTTGTTAATGTTATATTTATTGGCTCTAATACCTCTTCGGAGGATGAAAAGAGAATAAACTGAAACTGAAACAGCCATCAAGATGTGCAATTTTGGTGGAAAAATAAAAACTTTGATTTTATTTTATTCTCAGATGATACATTGAGTTTGTCACAATCAATCCGAATCTATTCAAAATTATTCAAAGTGGGTGAATTTTGTTTTGCCCACATCGCCAGTGGGGGGATCTTGGGGGGCGGCAATTTCTTGGGGGCTCGCGCCCCCAAGCCCCCGCCGTAGCTACGCCACTGCTTACAGGGCCCGGGGCAGTCCAGCTCCGCGACTCCATCGGAAGTGATTTTCCTTCTCTTTGGGGGAGAGGGGAGAGGTTGTTGAGTGTGACACTAACTGAACGACGGAAGAGCCACCAACAGTTGGCGGATAGTGTACGAAGACATTTTTCGAGCATGCCCACGAGTATACTTCCCTAGGCCTGGTAAGCCTATAGCTATAGCTTATAAAATATTCCACTGTTGGAAGCAAACACAAAAGTACTGGTACCTTTGCCGATGCAGAGAAAAGAGCTTAGCATATTTTTTTTTTTGTATAGAAAGGACCTCTTTAACCAGGGAAATCCCCCATGCCCCCTAAATTAGGGCAATCTAAGGCTAGTAGACCTCAGGGTATGAAAAGGTGAGATGAACGTCGACTGGGGTTTACTGTTGTGTCATATAAAGTGAATGAGACCAAGAAAATGCCACTCTGACCAGGGAATTGCCACTTGAAGTGGAAATTCTCTGAAGAGACAAATTACGGAACCATGTAAAGAAATGCATCTTGATAATTATCCCCTTTATATAAGACTTGTCTGTGAATCCATTCTCCTTGTAAGTTGCTGCTGCAACTTCCACTGGACAGTGATCCCAGACAAAAAAAAAGGACCCATCGAGGACATTATTTTTAAGATTTGCCGTAGAAAAGGACATACTCTTCATGTTTACTCGTAAATATGAGATAACAATTCACAGGCTGAAAACACTAACAGTTCGGTATGGCTGGGGGGCAGATGTACGTATTCGAAAGTAGGATGGATATGTCATCCCCGACAATTGAACTGCGCAGAAGCCGACGCGATTCCCAAAGGCATGGTGTCCAGGGGCCGCCTCAGTTCCTCTGGTGGTTGTTTAGGGTAAATGCACAGGTGGAGAACCAGTGGCAAAGCCCTGGAAGGTTCAGGACATTTTAAACGTGGTGAGCATCAGATGTACACTAAACAAATCACAATATCACAATTTTTAAATATTAGGGTTTGGAATAAAAGAGCTCGTTCGAATAGTTTCAAAACCCTCACATATGACACCAAAGATGCGTCTACGGTAGGATTCTGGGAGCCTCCCTAAAAATTTTGGAAAAGGAAGCCTTTGCATCTGACCTCTCAGGTTCCACGCTTTTAATAATCACAACCAGTGCGTAAACCAAAATTAGGGGCGGCCTCGGACCCATTGAGCCCGACCTGCATCTAGGACCGTAATAGCCTGCTTAGTACGATCTGAGCCTGCGAAAAACATAAACTGGACAAGAATACACATTGTTTCTTCCTACGCATTATATTTAGCTCAGGTTGCAATTGTTCCCTGATTCATGCTCCTCGTCGCAGGAGGAGTCGGCGGTTCCGTCATTACATCATCGCCTACCTAGTCTTGCAACATGAGTGGACAGCTTGCCTACGTAGCAGGCTGTAAGGCAGATTCCTTGTTCAGTCATATGTTTAGGAAGGACAGAGGGGCTAAGAAAACAGAGCCCACTCCGCGGGGTAGTGGGCAGCAACCACATCAGCTCTCTCTAGTCTTGCTTTCAGCAAGTATCCCAAGGTGACTCTGACCCAAGGTACACGGGCGGCGATTTCCACATCACCATAATTGCCAGTCCATCTTCATCTATATGGATGCGCGTGAAGCGCGCAGAAAATTTGGCATATTTGAAGATATTGTTTGTAATATTTTACTAAATTCTCGGCCTTTTGGCTAAGATCGTGTGTAGTATCTGTTCGGCCACTCTAGAACGGGACTACGCATGGCAGACCCATAAGGTAGAGGTCTGAAGGTCAAGAGGTTGGTCATATTAAGTCTTGTGTCCCTTCGGGGTACGAGCTAAATGGCGGGGGGGGGGGAGAACTCCTTCGGGAGTAACGTTTGGTTTCGCTTTTTGGCTCTTGGCCAGAGAGTGGAAGGGACTTTGAAAAACAAAATAAAAGTACTTTACTAAATTTTCCAAGGCCTTCAGCAAAAATAAACACATTGACTATTTCTTTCGGTCTGGTGTCATGGGGGAATTTATTATATGATACCCCAATCGAATTTCACGTGGTGGTGGTGGGGGTGATCACCCTCATTCTTCAGGATGACCACCCATGGGAATGTGAAAGATAATAGCGTCAATTAATTGTGTCCTTGTGGTTACTGTTTTATCTGAACAGTACACCCATGTTTTCATATGCAAAAGAAAGATAATAGCTCATCAGTTTTAAGACGGTCAACTTGCCATGAATGATGGCAACTCCTTCGTCAATTGAGGGTTAAGGCAACTTTCCTACCTGTGCAAGTAAAGTTGCCATCTTTCCATTCTCCGTTACGTTTTCCATTCTCTTCACATATTGTTTGGTTAGATGACGGAGGGTAGAATCCATCGTTGCAGGTAAGGTTACAAACATCACCACTAGAATGGCCAGAACAGCTGAAAGATCCTTCAGATATCACAGGGAGGTTGCTTTCCGAACAAGTAACTTCTGTTTTTAAATGAAGTAGAATTGAAATGGGGAAGTATACTAACTTACTAAGCACAACATTCTGAGATAACTGGCCAGCAAAATGTTCAGACTGTCTTCCGTTACATTTATAACTAGGTTTATACCCACCACTGCGTCAGTAGCTGGAATTAGCATGGGAGGACAGCTTTGCACCAGAAACTAACCTACTTTGACGGCTTTTTACCACTCCCAAACACCAATAAAACGACCCTAGGGAATCACGCTGCACGCAAGTAGGCTGCCGTAGTGTGAGAACTGTAAGAAATGTAGGGGTTGTGTTTTAATGTTGGGTCCAGGCTATAGTGGCAACTTTCCAATGTGTCTTATGCCCATCTAAAGAGGAGTGTAGTGTTATTTTAACAGTACGTTTTTTTTTAAAATTTATGTATCTTGTGTATTTGTGAGTATTCGTACGTGCCTATAAGTAGGATATACTTTTTAATGTATTTTGATATTATTAAATGTGTAAATGTAAACGTGACGCAATAATCAAATTTGCGACTTTAAAGCTAGTCTGTTCTTTGCATTTGTCTGTTAGTCTGTCAAGCATATGCCATAAAGGGCAAATCTCGTTATCTCAGATAGTTTCAGTTTTCGATCCAAACTAAGTTATCTTTAGCCTCTCCCAAAACTGTCTCAAGCCGCTCTTTGTGTACCAAGGCCATGCCCTGATGAGCATACAATGCCCTAATGTGTAATCGGAATACTCGCTCTACATTGTGTAAAATCTGAGCTACTCTACAGCTTTTGAGTTCTCAAAGTTTGTTGTCAATCAAAGAGCAGTCACGAATTGAGAATTTCGATATCCCCAACCAAAATGTACTTGGGTCGATGAGTGTCTGTCTGTAACAATACCAGTAGTTTCACCTTCTTATGCGCAGGATCTAGCCTGTGATATACGGCGATGAGGTAATAAAATTTTGTGAGGACATCACTCTTACAATTCTTAAAACCTCCAGTCCATAGAATAGCGCCAAACATCTCAGACTCCTGGAATACCTTAAGTGACTCGATGGCAGAAACGTTGATATGAAGACTTACGGACTTGGCATTATGGTAAACAGGTTAATCTTCCTTATCGAAACGTAGGCAACTTCCTTAAATGTTTTCAATGAAAGTCACGTGAGACAATCGAATTTAGGAATATCGTTTACAGACTTCCAAAGTTACCTCTAGAAGCGATTGCATTTTTTGTCAGAACATAGACCAACTGATTTCAATTTTTATTTTATTGCTATTTGAATAAACATACTTTCATTTGAGGATAAACTTCTGCTGCCGGCGCATCCCTCTGTTGTTGAATTTGGAAACACTCTGTCTAAGTCGCATAAGCCTATATTGAGAAAGTAAATTGTATAATTTAGAAAGTCAATACATTTATAGGCATATGAGGAGAAATGTCACAAGGGGTGGGAGTGGTGTTTGCCCTGCGCTTTCCCTTAACTGGCAAACAGGAACTACTGTATCTGCGAGGAAGACTAATTTTGCCAATCAATCAAGAAAAATTACAAGGCTTAAGCCAGTTTATTAGTGCCTTGCCAAGAGATAAAGGCCCCTCAAACTTGTTTAGGCCCATGCAAACTCCCTGTCTGTTGCCACCTCCTAAGACCTGGCCTGCCTTCAAAGTAACGGCGGTTAGGTTTTAAGATGCAGTGTGCTTTTGCTTGAGAGTATGGATGATGGTAAAAGTTCCTTGAGATTTGGAACAACAAATAAATTGAAGCTGTCTAACAGGAAATTGTGAAGAGACAGGTACAGGCTAATCATAATAGGTTCCGCGAGATGTGCGCCTGTTAAACAGCGTTTAAAAGCCATCTGAGAGATGTTTCATGTAGTATCGGTAATAATACAACACCTCAAATAAGAATGATGATGATGTTATGAAATGTCCAATCCTTAAAATTATTTTTTTTCTCAATTGGATTCGTGGACCGGCTGTCCGGACATTGCCCAAGGAGAGCCATTTAAGACCCAGAAATCAGATCATCTTTTAACGTGTAAGCCTTTCTCAACGTTGACCATCGGGGCGGGATTGATCTCTAAAAGTGTGGGGGGGGGGGGGCAAACCCGGGTTGACTTTCAATCGGCGCCGAAGGCGCCTCGGGAGCGAGAAGCGCTCCTCCTATCGGCGTGGGGTCCAGGGGGCCTCCTCAGGGCCCATGGCGGGGGTCAGGGGCACAGCCGGGGGTTCCAGGAGCGAAGCCCCCGGAAGCTCTTGAGTATTTTCCAAATTGTAGGCATTAATAATGCATTTTAACTTCAATTTCAAATGACACAAGGTGGGCACTTAACAACCACGAAAACTGCAAGTTGACTTTTTGCAAATGTAGTCTTACTCCGTATGACTAACAGTCGGCCGGGATCGATAATGCAGGGGGCTTGAGGAAGGTGGGGCGGGGGGAATGGATTATTTTGAGGATTTCCCGGGGCATTGGAAGAATAATTTTAAGAATGGGAGACCTCGTCCATAGAGTGGATGCTCGCGAAGCGCGCAGAAAAAAATCGCATTTTAAGACTTTTTCAGCGATATGAGAAATAGAAAAGCTAAGAAAATGTCCTCAAGGAGAGGGCTTTTATCCTATCCCTCCCGCTTTTCTAAGCGTCTGTCTCTTGTCACCGACTGCATGGTCAAGTGGTTAGAGCATCCGACTTGCAGCCGGAAAGTCTGGGGTTCGACTCCTGGCCGGTTCATACCAAAGACTTTAAAAATCGAACCTCCTGCCATTGTGCTTGGTGCTCAGCATAAGTAATGGAGTAAGAAAAACAAGCCAGTGAGCAACAACTGAAAAAAAGGGTGTGGCCGGCCCAACTTAAAACCGACTGTTTAGAAACTGAGCCGTAAAACCTCGTCTAACTCTGTCTCTTGTTACGTACCGGAAATGGCTCTTCCCGTGCCTAGAAACTTGCATCTAAACAATCTTTAAAGAGTCGGTAAATTTACACATGTTGATGGTGTAAGAATTTTGCTTTGAAATTTCTTGGGAGTTCCCCCTCCTCTCCGTAAGGCCATGAGTGCACTGTTGGTTTCAGTCATGGGCGTCTGGAAGGGGGGCACTTGCCCCCTGGAAAATCAAAAACTTAAAAAAAATGAAGAAAAATAACATCAACATTTTTTTTTATGATATAGCAAGAAAATTTCCAGAACATGAGCTTTCGAAATAGAAAATGATTTGATGCAACTCACAAGGCCTGGGAAGTGTCATTTTCAGAGATCTGGGAGGCATTTCGGCCAAAATTTTCTTGGCGCTTCGCGCCAAAGTATGGTGGCGCTACGCTGAGACAGTTTGCCTACAAGTTTTGCCCCCTGGCAAATTCCTGGCTACAACCCTGTAAGAGGCGCCAAAATTTAGCAATTAAGCTCTTTTCTGGGTGTAAAAATTTCCCCTGATTTGATCAATTAAAAGTTTTGCCCCCTAATTTTTTCTGCGGACGCCCATGGTTTCAATTATAATAGAAGAGTTTGTTTGAAGCTATAACAAGCAAGATGTTCTACAGGAAGTAACCTCAATCCCAAAACAATATTTAAAACGGGTGTGCGGGACAACAGCGTTGAGATAGAGTTTGAGACATTTAATTGTAGGGTATTGTTTTTCTTTAGTTTTAAATGCAGTATTTTTCATTGCATAAAACATTTTCCTCTTTTCCAGGTGCATCTTCTTTCCATAGAGCCATAGGAACCTATATCATGTTCTATGGTTCTCTCTTTCATGTTTCATTTTTGTCGATGGTGTGGGACAAGCCCCCCTTGACTTCCTTTATTATTAATGTGAAAAACAAGGTAGGGTCGATTTTGAAGGTTATAGACTATGTGATATTTAAAAAGTCAATGAAATGTTTCATTGGTAGTTTTACATGGACACGTTTATCATCGGCAGTTAAAGTGCCAGGGAAGTATTTTTCATTGTGGGCTGCAGCTTGGGAAGTTGTGGCCGGCGAAGCCTTTTTAACCGCGAGAGCCGAAGGCGCGAAGCCAGAAGCTGGAGACTGAAGGTCCTCCCCCAAAATGTTTTCTTAAATTCTACGGCTTTTGCTGTCATTCTGGACCATTTCTTGAGAAAATCCTGCTTCCCCCAGCGAGAGGTGTAGCAAGGGTTTTGGAAATAGTAATTTACTGAAGCTGTCCTACGAAAAGTAATAACGAGGCAAGTCCACTTAAGTTTCCCTACGTACAGCAGTACAGCAATACCAATGAGACATCGATTTGTGTAAGGTTCATGCGAAACACGCCGAAAATATTTGGTGAGAATGGCGATTCCTTATACATGGGTCGGGTTTCGGACTTTGTAGGCACAATGGTGCGTTCAATGTCGTACATTAGTACTTTCGTACTTTCAGTCACCCTTATTTCAGAGCTTTAAGTCACAACAGTGTAAAACTTCTAAGACTGTTATAACCATTTCATGCAGCAAAATATCTATTTTGAGTTATGGTTACAAAGGTACCAATTTCCTACCTGTGCATGTATAATTATCAATTTTCCACTGCCATCCACCTTTATCGTTGCCTTCACATATTGTTTCATTGGATGACAAAGGAAAGAAGCCGTCGTTGCAAGTCAAGCTACAAACATCACCACTGGAGTAGCCAGAGCAGTTGAAGGACCCCTCATATACGATCGGCAGCTCTGCACTATCGCATACAATTTCTATATTCATAGGAACCAATAGAATGATTCGACTATTAAGAATGGATCAAAATCAATTGTCGGAGGAAACAGAAACGTCTTTATACTGAGAGACTTTTATAAGCCATTGTCATTCAAGATGGCTAGATTCGGTATGATTCCTGTTCGCTTTTGAAGGTTAATTGAAATTTTCATATGAGAGCATGTATTCCAACCTTCCTTTGTCATCCCCTGGTTGCCTACACAATGTTTGTTTTAATGAAGAAGGAAAGAAACAATCGTTACTATTTAGTTTACAAACATTAACACTAGATTAGCCAAAGCAATTCAAGGATCCTTCATTGACTGTCGGAAGCCTGTCAACATCATAAAGGATTTCCACGTGCAAATAAAAATGAAACCTCCTAATGGCACTACTAAAAGTTAAACGCCTTTATGATATACGCCTTAAGTTTATGCTGTAATCTTAGCTGCTGTGAACGTTTGGTACGATACATGGTTGAATTTTTGAATCATAGAGTGTCAAAGGAAATACCAGTTTCCTACCGGCACACGTGAAATTGCAATGTTGCCACTCTCCGTGGCCTTTGACTTCATCCTTACATTGTGTTTGGTTTGACGAAGAAGGGAAGAAGCCATCGTTACAAGTTAGATTACAAATATCACCCCTAGAGTAGCCAGAGCAGTTGAAGTATCCTTCATGAACGATTGGGAGCTCGCTAATATTGCAAAGGATCTCTGTATGGAAAAGGAAGTGCAACGTCACAATCACACCACCATAATTAAAATTATGTCATAATGGAAATGTAAAACTTCTAAAAATTTCAACCATATCATTCAGAAGAATATTTACTACCGTGTTATAGTTACAAAGATAACAATATCCTACCTGTTCATGTATAATGTGTTGTGGTAAACAAATTAAGATTTTCTCATATAGTCGAGGTTTCTGACCATACTTTTATTAAAGCCCTTAGACTATATGGCATTGAAAAATACACATCTGGCAGTTTTCATGTTGAGCTTATGAAGGCGAAAAATCAGAATGGTCATTACAAACGGAATGCGCTCTGTAAGTAGGAAAAGTAGTGCTGAACAGCTGAATGTTTCATTATAAAAATTCCGAATCCCACTGATATCAGGTGTAAGAATAATAAAATACAATGCTCCACCTTCAAAATGTGTCACTAAAATCTTGCCTAAATGGGTCAAAGCGGTCAAAAATGAACCAAATGATTTTCATAAAAAGGAGTATTTTGAGTATCCTATCAATTGAAACTGCCTTCAATTTGCATATGAAAAACTAGAGATCATATAGTGGGAGAGATTGGCCAACCATTGTTCTCAAAAAGAAGGCTTCGGTGGGCTGTAAAAGTTACAGGTTCAATTGGAATCCATAGCGATAGTTTATGCGATGTAACTTTACAGTATACGACTTAGTAATACCTGTAGGCCTAACGTTAGAGTAGGCTTAGCCTTAGAGTTAGATTACGACGTTCTGTACAAGGCCTAGCCTATACCGTATACGGCGGTTCCATCTCTATATTCCGACTGCTTGATTTTCCAACACATAAACCCAAATACAACTTCTAACCCTTTGGCCTAACCGGCTAACCCTAATCCTAATACTAACCCTATTGGAGAGTTGTCGGAACAACCCCACAGAGACTTTGGAATACCAGAGCTGCAGTCTCCAGTCATAGGTGTAGGAGCAGTGGCGCATTTAGGGGGGCATTGGGCCATGCCCCCACCCCCTCACTGATGGCGATTTTTTTTACTTCCTAAAGATACGTACATTTTTTAACACAAATTTTACTGCAAATGGTAGCATATGTGGCACCAGATTCACATGTAAGAACACCTAATTTTTCAGAAATTTTCAAAGGGGGAGGGGGCACCCCATTGAGCCAATTTTCCCCCAACTGATGCCGATGGTTTTGTTTTAGTTCCTAAAAATACGTCAATTTTTTAACACAAATTTTACTTCAAATATAGCATATGTGGCACAAGATTGCATGTAAGGACACCCAATTTTTTAAAAATTTTCATAGGAGAGGGGGACACAATAACAGATCAAACATTGCTCTTGGATTTATTAGTAGCATGAGAAAACTGAAACATTTGCGTACCTTTGACTTTGATGTTTGGTGTTTTTACATGGAATACACCCTGGTCAGTCACAATTTTATAATAGGCCTAGGCTTTTCCATAAAATAAAAAGTCTCACTAGGAAGTGTTCCCCTATATTTAACCCTTCCCCTAGACCTCTCCTGAAACTTTCACTAAATAATGAAAAATCTTGATTAGTTCAACTTGATTACAACTTTCCATAAAAAAACACCATTTTGCATGTATGCCATTCTGCTTTAACGTACTAGTAGTTTTCTTAGAAAGAATGGGTGGACCCAGCCCAGAATAGACTCACCGCTCCCCCTCTCTTACCAGCACAAAAATAAGACACACTAAAATGAGATTATTTTAAATAAAATCACTTTTAAAACTGTCAAAATAGCATACACCATTCTGCATTTTCGTCACTTTCTATTAGCAAAAGTTACTCAAAATGGGGGGGGGGGGTGGTATTATCACCTCCCACTAGACCTCTCCCAGGGCGGCTTTTCTTGCACCGGGTGACAAACTGAAGGATCCGGCAAACAGTGCCAGCCAGAGTCAACCAATACGAATGATTGTCACAAGAGAACAGAACGCTGTAACTCATTTTGTTTTACATTTTGTACGGTAAACTGTACGCGCACAGTGTATATTATATCTGGCCATAGTTAACATTTGGCTCCAAAACGGCGCCCATGAAATAAGTTGGCCAATCTCTCCCACTATAGGGTCTCTATGAAAAACTATGCCCTCTTAGAGCCAGTTTCATTCAGGCCCTTAGCCAGACAACGTGCTGAAGGGGGCGAGAAAGCTCCCAGACTGTCAAAGGGAAAATTATTTTCAAGGCACGAGATGTATAAAATGGAAAAGGTAATTTTTGCTCCTACAATTTCTACCAGGCCTAAATGTTTGTGGGTCCCTCTGCTGCTCCTATGTTATGGATCTGTATTTTCAAACAGAGTACCCGTTCTCCCGATTGCTCAACTGGTCAACACATGGTTGCTTTTAGGCTATATTTGAATCTGGTTGGCCCGTGATTTAGCCAACCAATTTATGTACTTGTTGCCAGGCTAAAAGAATAATTGGTGGCAACGCATCTTCTCCCAAAAAACCCGAGTTTGCTGAATGCTTCTTACCTCCAATCATTTGTCGACAAAAACGTATATTGTGCTAGACGAAAAGCATGATATCAGTCCTTAGAAACTAACCTGTTTTCTAAATATCCGCCTCACGGTGCTAGATGGGGCTGGAATTAAACACGTAATCCCTAAGTGTGATTACTAAACACTGTCTTTATAACTTTACCAAAATGAAAGCAAGATCATATATGAATTTGCACCGTAATAAAAGCCCCTCTACAAGCTTCCTTGAATTCATCTCAGCATGATCATTTTTTGAGAACTGCAAATTATTTGATTTAAAGTATTTTTTTGCAAGTAAAATCAAGTCTTGTTATGGATATGTGCCATTTCCATGTCCAGACTTGAAAACAACATAGACCGGTGCGAGTATCATTCACTGGCTTTCCAATACAGGGAAACAACTTTTAATTATATTGTTCTGTAACCACAAATTATTAAAGTTTTATTCACCAGTAAACAAAATGACTTAAATTCATGTAACAATTACCATGGGTGTAAGGGGCACTTTCTAGGGGGAGGAAGAGGCTAACCCGTTTCCCCGAAAAACTGTAACAATCCTACCAATGGCCCGATTTTCACAAAATGTGCCAGAGAAGTAGGATTTTTTCCAAACTCCGGCGGCTACAGCTTCCAATACCCCTGAATAGTACGCCTACAATTTACATTTTCCTATTAAAGAGTCTTAATATCAGCAACATCTCTAGACCTAACAACTTTAAAAGGAAACGAACCGTGCAAAAGATTGCTGGACAACGAAGTCTACACATTGTCAAAAAAGGCACTACCAACACCTTGATAGAGCCTCTGCCCTCCATCTCAAATATCATAGGAGATGTTCTTATATAATTGAGCTTGTATCAATAAACGACAACTATTGAGTGCCTACAAAGGTAACGTTTTCAAAGAAAAAAATTACAAAACCGCAAAGAAAATCGCATAAACTGTGAAGATCCTATTTCCTTAAGCGGCGAGGAGGCTAGGCCATGAGGACATTCATGTTCACTTATTTTCAAAATCACGTAAATACACACAGAAGAAATTTAATGGCTTGGAAAACGCAGGTAACGCATTCACATTTACCAAATCGTGGCTGTAAGTTCTCCCAAACCACTTTTTAGCCTATATGGGAGGACAAGGATAGTTTAACAAGATGAATTTAAATTTCGGAATGACGGTGGGTTGGAAACAATGCACCAATCGAGGCTCCTTAGAGAAGAGATATCGCCCATAAATTTACCAAAAAAAAAAAAAAAAGGTGAAGACCGACCAAGTTCCATTGCGACTGTGTTCCAACTCCCTTCATAA
This sequence comes from Holothuria leucospilota, assembly GCA_029531755.1. Lineage (NCBI taxonomy): Eukaryota > Metazoa > Echinodermata > Holothuroidea > Aspidochirotida > Holothuriidae > Holothuria > Holothuria leucospilota. Next base: position 23,992,155 of record CM055978.1, on the reverse strand, counting down.
AAAGATAGCAGAAAAATGTGTGTTGAAACAAAACAAAACCGTACTTTGTCACTTTGTAGGGCTAAAATGTATTACTTGCATGCCTTCCCTAGCAAAGACGCTTTCTGCCTTAATTAAATTTACCATCATGTTCGAAAACATCTACACAAGCATTTACTATTTTTGCATGAGATATTGCCACAACCTACCCCTTTTCGCTGATCTGGTTCATGTTGGCAAATATTAATTGCAATAACAGAAACACCGTAATTTATTTAATGAATAATTAAGTCAATTAATTTTTTAGAATATGTGATTTCGCACATTTAATCTAATCAATACAGTGGTTCTACACATCCTAAGAACCGAAAAAAATTCAGATTTCTCTGATACAGCTAAGAAAATAACCTACATTGCATTGTAGGCCGATAACTATTTTCATTATATTACACTTAATTTTAAGGATTCTACTAGGAAAGTTCTCGACATTGGTAGGGGCGGAGGCCATAGCCGAAAACCAGGACAAAAGCGACGGATTTCTGGAAGGATGGTCAATAAACTTTTCGGCGCTATTTGGGCGGCACAAATTTGGGGCTTTTAGTGGAGAAATTTCAATAATTTGATACTTTTATTAAAGTTAATTTAAGAATTTGTTTTTTATTGAAGTAAATGTAAAAGGTGAGGTTTGTAATCTATTTTGAAAATTAGCCCTCTTTGAGAGTAACTTTACTAAACAGTTGGGACGACGGTCGCCTTCGGAGATTAGAAACTTCATCGCACACACTCATCCTCCCTAAAAAAAATGAGAAAATTTTCCCGACAAGGGGGTCAACCTTTCTCGAAAGGGCCATGGCCTCCTCACCCCACCTGTAATCACCCCTGGCAAAGTTGCTTTAAAACATCTGAATGTTGTTTGAAGTCATATGATTTTGTGACGGGTCCTTATGGGGAAAAACGTAAAATGCAGATCAAGTTTAAAAAGTGCGACCTTTAATGACCTTTGACCTTAAAACTTTGTATGTTCGGAAACTAAAGAAACATTGAAAAGTTGTATTTTAAACATCACTAGTTCATAGTTTCTGGACTGCGGTGGAGCCAAGATTTGCCCGACAAGGGGGCCAAGCTCCCCGACTAGGGGAAAGGGGATAGCAACCCGAAGCCTCGATGAGGGCGATATAGCGCCGAAATGATGTTTGAAGCAAAATTTTGGTCCGCGAAGCTTGCCAAAAATTTCGGGCTCTTAATGGAAAATATTTGAAAAAGTTGGGCTTTTACCATGAAAAATTTGAAAAAAATTGGGATTTTACGAAGAAAATTCGAAAATTTGGGAGTTTATTGAAGAATTTGCCCAAATTTAGACCAAAATTAAGTAAATCGTCGTGGCGACTGCCCGTTGTCGGGGACTGCATATTTTATCGTATACATAGTAGCTCCCCGACGAAACCGGAAAATTTCCCCGACGGGGGGGAGTTGCCTTCCCCGACGGGGCCATACCCCCCGCCCCCCACCTAGCGCCACCAATGTTCTGGACGTTTTTCTTCTCAGTCTTCATCAATGGTCTAGAATTGAATTGAAAGGTATTGAAAACAGACCGTTCAACGTGTCTAAGTTCGTTATTAAGTCGGTTATTCAAATTTCTTTCTTAAGGCTACGAAAACACCCTATAAACAGATTATGATTCTTTTATTTTCGTTACCTTTTGAGCACTTTAAGACTGTATAAATTGTTCATTTTGACTCATAGCATTTTCTAAGTCTCGTCATACTGAAGTGTGTCAAAAGACTAAAATTTTGAAAAATTGACCTTCTTGACCTTTGACCTTGAAATTTGCATGTTCGGGAACTTTTAAAAAATGACAATCAACCTAAAATTTCAAGATACATTATAAACAATAGTCTTAGCATAGTCGCTATATTTTACAAATCGGTACCGGGTAAGTCAATTTTACTTTACAACTTTACTTTACTTTACAATTATACATGCAAATGGAAATGAGACCTCCTAATGACACTACTAAACGTATAATAATTTTATGATGAAAGTGGTGTAATCTTAGCCGCTGGGAATGTTTAATACAATACATGGCTGTATTGTTGAAGCAAAGAGTATCAAAGGATATAACAAATTTCCTACCAGTGCACGTGAAATTGCCTTGTTGCCACTCTCCGTGGCCTTTGACTTCATTGGTACATTGTGTTAAGTTTGATGACGTAGGGTAGAAACCATCGTTACAAGTTAGATTACAAATATCACCTCTAGAGTAGCCAGAGCAGTTGAAGTATCCCTCATGAACGATTGGGAGCTCGCTTACATCGCAGACGATTTCTGAAATCGAAATTAGGTAGATATAGTTACGTAGATGACACTAATGAATTTTCAATGTCGCCAGCAGCCTAGATGATTTCTGCATTGAATTGAAGCTCTTGAGATGATACCTTTAAAATATCATAATAAAAATGAGATAACAATGAAAATACAATGAAGTTTCTCAAGCCGATGTATATGTTAATTGATGAAACGTTATAACAGTCGGGGTGGCAGAAAGTACCCGTGATTTTTTTCTTAAGTGATCATTTAAATGATCCATCCCGAACGTCTGGGAGCTCACCAAGATCACAAGTAACCTCTGTGCCAAAATGAGTAATAAATGATTATTTATTGAGACTACACACACCACACACGGAACAAGCATCTCTCGCAAAAGATGCGTTTACTTCTGAAGTCCCATTGTTTTTCTAGGTCTGAATTATTACAAGTCTGATACATTCCAAGTAACTAACGAAAACAAAGTCACAATTGCCCATTGATTAGAAATAAAATAGTCACACCAGTGCAATAAAAATCTCTATCTGTCCATGCGCCATATGGCCTTTGGGTTTTTCTTTAGAAAGTGTTTGCTTGGATGCGTATGGGTAGAAACCACCTTTACAAGTAGGATTACAATCATGCAACACCAGGGGCGTAGCCAGGAATTTGCCTGTAGGCAAACTATCTAAGCTTAGCGCCACCATAGTTTTGCGCGAAGCGTACAAGAAAATTTTGGCCGAAAATGCTTCCCAGATGGCTGGAAATGGCACTTCCCAGGCCTTGTAAGTTGCATCTAATCATTTTTCTATTTTGAGTTACAGAAATATCACAAAAATTCATTAAAAACATAAAAAATATGCTCAAGGAGAGGACAGCTGCCCCCTTCGCTCCCCCTTGGCTACGCGCCTGTGCAACACCACTGGGAAAACCAAACGGATGAAGGACCCATCAAGTACAGCTAGAATCTGGTCAGCATCACAGACTTTCTGTATGTGTATAAGTGTGTGTGTGTGCAGAATATAACGTAGTGGGGAACATTATCGTTCTGCTTTTATCTATTGGGTCTCATCGTGGAAAAGAAAAAAGACGTAGCAGACAAAGAGACTAAATTTCTAATTTTTGTTTTACATTTTTTAAAATTATAACATTTATAATGGCGAGACATGCTGTATTGACTGTCCTAGAAAGCTTTTTCTTCAAACTCATGAGAAGTTGTTCCCACAGAAGACACAGTCGTACAATCCAATAAAATACCCGTCATCCTAAAGTACATCTAGTCATAAAGCAGAGCTGATAAACAAGGTGTTCCCTATCTGCACCCACTCCCTTACTTGACTAAGTTTTATTGACCTTAAAGATCGTTCTACAACTTATTTCATTTTGTTTACCAAGTCGCTGTCAGTCACAAAATTCTTTGGTGCTAACTGTGTTGACGGTAGGGAGTAAGTTTGATAGCTGTTGAACAGCTGTCGCTCAGCTGTCATGTTGTTGTGATTTATTGCTAACTTTTCTTCTCTCATTTTTAATATTCTGGGGGCTTGAATTTGACAAAAATTATATTGAGGAAAGTGTAAATTTTACATAGAATCTGATTTTTAGAATAATTTTATTGAAAAACGTCTACTTTTGAAGAAAACCCTGTGTAATAATGAACCCACTACCAGTCAACCTTGAAAAGTCCATAAAGTTAAGTGACAGTGAAGGACATATTCTCCCAATTCGTTGCCACACTTTCCCTGTTCATTGCCAACTCCCACGACAGTCGGTTCTGTGGGATCATCTTGGCATGTCAACCAGTCTATTGTCCTCAAGGGATAAATAATTTTACCTAGCCCATCGTCTCAGGCCATTGCAAATGTAAGGTATCCTGAAATGCATTTCTGTGAAAGATAACAGCGTCAATCAATTGTGTCCTTGAGGTTACTGTTTTATCTGAATGGTACACCCATGATTTCATAAGCAAAAGAAAAATAATAGCTCATCAGTTTTAAGATGGTCAGCTTGCCATGAATGACCGCAACTCCTTTGTCAATTGAGAGAAAAGGCAACTTTCCTTGCCATCGTTCCATTCTCCGTTACGTTTTCCATTTTCTTCACATATTGTTTGGTTAGATAAAGCAGGGTAGAATCTATCGTTGCAGGTAAGATTACAAACATCACCACTGGAATGGCCAGAACAGCTGAAGAATCCTTCAGATATCACAGGGAGGTTGCTTTCCGAACAAGTAACTTCTGTGTTTAAATGAGGTAGAGTTGACATGGGGAAGTATACTAACTGGCCAGCAAAATGTTCAGACTGTCTTCCGTTACATTTATAACTAGGTTTATACCCACCACTGCGTCAGAAGCTGGAATTAGCATGGGAGGACAGCTTTGCACCAGGAACTAACCTACTTTGACGGCTTTTTACCAATCCCAAACGCCAATAAAACGACCCTAGGGAATCACGCTGCACGCAAGTAGGCTGCCGTAGTTTTTTATTTTAAATTTATGTATCTTGTGTATTTGTGAGTATTCGTACGTGCCGGTAAGTAGGATATACTTTTTAATGTATTTTGATAGTATTAAATGTGTAAATGTAAACGTGACGCAATAATCAAATTTGCGACTTTAAAGCTAGTCTGTTCTTTGCATTTGTCTGTTAGTCTGTCAAGCCTATGCCTTAAAAGGCAAATCTCGGTATCTCAGATAGTTTCAGTCTTCGATCCAAACTAAGTTACCTTTAGCCCCTCCCAAAACTGTCTCAAGCCCCTCTTTGTGTACCAAGGTCATGCCCTGATGAGCATACAAGGCCCTAATGTGTAATCGGAATACTCTCTCTACATTGTGTAAAATCTGAGCTACTCTACAGCTTTTGAATTCTCAAAGTTTGTTGTCAATAAAGGGCAGTCACCAATTGAGAATTTCGATATCCCCAACCAAAATGTACTTGGGTCGATGAGTGTCTGTCTGTAATGTTACGGCTTGTGGTCGCAAGTCAAACCAATAACAGCGAAAGATCACAGAAGAACGAGATTAAAATTCAACAACTTAATGATTATTCACAATCCCCTTATCTTACTTAAATTTACAATAATTAATTAGACTTACTCACAATCCTTTACTTAATGGTATTCTGGTCTGGTCCAAGGGCTGGTAGTGCATGCACGTTGACGGTGGTACAGTAGTAGACCTTCAGCGTGCTGTAGCGTAGGAACTGGTTCCACGAGCGAATAACGACAGGGCTAGGCGATGATGGATGATAACAATCTCAATACACAGTGTAGAAACGGCGTAAGGCAATTTGTCACAAGTGTGAATTGTCAGTGGCTGGCTTCTCAATAGCGTCTGGACTCGATGAAGTATTAGGGATCTCTCGATGAAGTATTGGGGTATCTCTCCTCGTTAGCAGTTGTTGAACTGCCTTTTATATGCTAGGCTTTTATTCGAGAACTCTCCAGAATTTAACAGAAACTTCTAGTGTACACAGTCCAGTAATTACGAGAACGTTCCTTAATAGAAACTTCTAGAACACACAGTAGTTGAATAACGATAATTGCAGCTTCTTCGAAGTGTTGCCAGGTCGCTGCTATAATTGGGACATAACGTAAACAGTTCTCACTTCTAGACAGTTCTAGAAAGGCTGCGTTGAAGTTGAATTCTCTAGAACTTTCCATTCGCTCGTCGATGGATTCAATCTGGTGTTCCTGACGGGTCGTCTTGTAACACTCCCCCCTTGAAAAAGTTTTGGACATCTCGGACAAAACTTAAGTTACAATATTTACAATGTATAACTTTACAGTAATAACTACAGTATGTATATTATGTAGTCCAATATTCAATGGAAGGTATAATCATAACATACAACTTGTCTTGCAAGGTGATGATAATACATGAATACAGTAACATCATCAATACACAGTGTGCCATAGTTAACACAAAATTTCAAAACTTACAGTGATATCTTCAACATACTGCATCAAATCAAATTCTTGACAAAGAGTCTGGTACAACATTGTCTTTCCCTTTAATGTGCTTAATATCTACATTATATGATTGCAGAAATAAACTCCACCTCATCAATCTTTGATTCTTATTCTTCATCTTAGATAAAAATGTCAAAGGGTTATGATCAGTGTATACAGTGATAGGGAAACTAGTAGTTCCCAAATAAACATCAAAGTGTTGAAGACCAAGTATCAAAGCTAATGTCTCTTTTTCAATTGTTGAATAATTTTTCTGGTGTTTGTCAAATTTCTTAGAATAATAACACACAGGGTGATCAACACCATGCTCATCAGCTTGAAGCAAAACTGCTCCTATGCCATTGTCACTGGCATCTACTGCCAACTTAAATTGTTTTTCAAAATCTGGAGCAATCAACACTGGTGAACTCATTAGTGCCTTTTTCAATGATTCAAATGCTGCTTGGCAATTATCCGTCCAATCAAATTTGTCCTAGTAGGATCATCTGAGAACAAGCATGCATATTCATAGATTAATGATTTCATTTCTGACTTTTCTTTGTGATCCAGATGACTTAATTTCTGGTCAAGATTTTTCAACACATCAGAATTTTGTAACTTAGTACACATGTCAGGAACATTATTAGCCTTGATCTCATCATTACTGAGTTCATGATCAGCATTGATAACACACACTTGATCACCTGTATCATTAGTGTTACTATTTACATCATGTACACTTTCATCCTTAGAAATGTCACAATCTTCTCTTTCATAATATTTCTTCATCATATTAATATGACATACTCTTTTAGATTTACGCTTGTCAGGTGTCAAAATGACGTAATCTGTGTCACTAACTTTTCTTTCAATGACATAAGGTCCTTGAAAGCGAGCTTGGAGTGGCTGACCAGAGACAGGTAAAAACACTAGCACCTTATCACCAGGCTTAAACTCTCTTTTCACAGTGGTCTTGTCATACCACGCTTTCATTTTCTTCTGAGAGTGTCTCAGATTTTCCTGAGCACGTTCACATGCTCCATGAAGACGATCTTTAAAGCGGGATACATAATCAAGTAGATGTATGTCTTCCCCTGGATCTGATAACCACTTCTCCTTTAACAATTTCAATGGTCCACGAACTGTGTGTCCAAAGACAAGTTCAAATGGACTGAACCCAAGTGACTCTTGCATAGATTCCCTGGCAGCAAACATTACAAATGGAATGCCTTCATCCCAATCTCTCTCATTATCATGACAATATGTCTTTAACATATTCTTCAATGTTTGGTGAAACCTTTCTAAAGCCCCTTGGCTTTCAGGATGATAAGCCGAAGACTTTATTTGGTCTATGCCTAACTCATATAACATCTGTTGGAATACAGTTGACATGAAATTAGACCCTTGATCTGATTGGATCTCTTTTGGCAACCCAAACAATGTGAAAAATTTAAGTAAAGCTTGTAAGACTGTCCGAGCCTTAATATTCCTCAGAGGTATTGCCTCTGGAAACCTCGTAGAAGCACACATAATGGTTAATATATACTGATGCCCTGCCCTACTCTTAGGTAGGGGACCTACACAATCAATGATGACTCTACTAAACGGCTCTTCAAAAGCAGGAATTGGCTTTAAGGGTGCAGCCGGAATATTCTGATTCGGCTTCCCAACCATTTGACATGAGTGACAGGTCTTACAAAATTTGGCCACATCACTTTTAAGTTTTGGCCAATAAAAGTGATTTAGAATTCTGTGGTAAGTCTTATTGACTCCTAGGTGCCCTGCAAATGGCATTTCATGAGCAATACTCAGTATTTCCCTTCTATAGGTCCTAGGTACCACAATTTGATGGTAAATTCTCCACTCTTCATCCAATAGTGCATCAGGTGGTCGCCATTTACGCATCAAAATATTGTTTTTCAAATAAAAGCAGACTGGGACGTCTTTCGATTCATCCTCAGTGAGTGCACCAGCTATTAATGGCTGAAGCTCTTCATCATGTTGTTGTTGGACTGACAACTGGTCTCTGTGGAGTGTGTCAGACATTTTGATTTTTCCTGTTCTACCCCCTCACTATGTGTGGGGCCAGGAGACTCACAATCCTGACTATCATTAAGATTAGTCATAAAAGATTGGCTGAGATCATACCAAGAATCTTCACTTTCATGAATATTTTTACTGGAATCTTTTCCAGACTCTGACTCCTCTTTTGGGAGTGTTGTTCCATTTTTAGGAACTAATTCCTCAATTTTAGAGGGTGGATGATTAAGTTTATCATCCTTATTTTCAGAAATCATACCCTCATTTTTAGAGAGTGGATGTTCAAGATTATCATCCTTACATGATTCCCTACTTGTTCCACTTTTGGGAACTGTATCCTCACTTTTGGAGGGTGGATGTTTAAGATTATCATCCACGGCGAGCTTTTGTGACATAGCTCTAGTGACAGCACAGGCAGGGAATAAATTTGGAAATTCCTTTTCTAATTGCTCTGTGTTGTTATAATCACATGGCTTATCTGTCAAAATTGCATTGGCTACTACCTTTCCACCAGCTAGGTCATTGCCTAGCAACAGAGATACCCCCTTTACAGGTAGAGTAGGTCTGACCCCTACTATGACCGACCCAGAAACTAAATCTGACTTCAAATTAATTTTGTGGAGAGGGACAGAAATAAATCCACACTCAACCCCCTGAATTAGTACATTTGCCCCTGTGGAAGTAGAGTCCGATAATGGCAAAACTCCATCAAGAAGCAACGACTGAGTTGCGCCTGTATCACGCAAAATTTTAATTTTGACGGGTGGATGAGCTGAATTCCCATCTAGGGAAATAAACCCCTCAGACACGAATGGAAGGTATTCTTCCTTAATTTTGTCGTTAGAATTAGGCCGTAAAGTCACGACTACCTCAGAAGAGTTCTCTACATTGGCTAAGGCATTAGAAGCTGTTTCAGTCTCCTTTAATTTTGCCAATGTGAAGCAATTTGCCATTGTGTGGCCTTTTTTGTGACAGAAACCACAGCTTATGTCTTTAAAGGCAGCTTTGTTTGAGCTGACCTGGTCGTTCTTTTGACGACTTGAATCTGGTTGTTTTTTACCAGAATTTGTTGGAGAGATAGAACCAGACTGAGATCCACTGTTACCTGTTGTGCCACTACTATTGCCATATTTCTTATTTGGCCTACTAAACTGACCCTTGTTTTGAGTCTGACCCACTTTACCGAATTTATGGGTAAGTGCATACTGATCAGCCAAATTTGCCACTTCCTTTAAGTTGTCAGCCTTATTTTCCTCAAGGTGAGTCTTAATGTCATCATTCACACACCGTTTGAATTCCTCGACCAGCATCAGTTGTCTTAAAGTGTCAAATGTGGAGACCTTTTTGGAAGCACACCATCTATCGAAATGCCTTTCTTTTTGATAAGCAAACTCTACGTATGTTTGTGTATCCGCCTTACGATACTTTCTAAATTTTTGGCGATAAGCTTCAGGCACCAATTCATAGGCTTGTAATATGGCCTTTTTAACCTTATCGTAATCCATGCTGTCCTCTATTGACAGAGCGGAATACACTTCTTGAGCCTTGCCTGTGAAATTACTCTGGATGAGTATGGACCATTTATCTCTTGGCCATTTTAGTTGCTCACCCAGCTTTTCGAAATGGTTAAAGAATTTCTCCACATTATCCTCCTGAAATTTGGGGACAAATTTTACGTGCTTAGAAACATCAAACACCCCAGTATCCAAGCCTATTTTAGGGTCTGAGCCTTTTATGACCCCTAACTCTAGTTGCTTTAACCTAAATTCATGTTCTCTTGCCTTTTCCTCTCTTTCCCTTTCTCTCTCCATTTCTTTTAATCTAATCTCCTTATTCATTTCTAATTCAAGCCTTTTCAATTCAAATGTGTTGTCAGTTGGCACAGTGATAGCTGTTTCCAATACTGTACTAGGCAGGATACTTTCGTCCACGAGATATTCTAGAACATATCTTTTAATCTCGTCTTTCCGCATTAAAGGCTGAAATTCAATGCCATAATGTTTTGCGACCTTTACAATCTCAGATTTCTTTAATGAATCTAGTTCCTCGACTGAGGGACTAGCCACGAATTTATCTAAGTTGAATGGCATTTTGAAATTGTATCAAGCCTTCAACAAACAAATAAGTAGTCTGAGCAAACACAGTTGTTTACGATTCACAACAGAATTTCTCGAATTTTCTAGTATTTTCGTTCCCGGATGTTAGGCCACCAATTCTGTTACGGCTTGTGGTCGCAAGTCAAACCAATAACAGCGAAAGATCACAGAAGAACGAGATTAAAATTCAACAACTTAATGATTATTTACAATCCCCTTATCTTACTTAAATTTACAATAATTAATTAGACTTACTCACAATCCTTTACTTAATGGTATTCTGGTCTGGTCCAAGGGCTGGTAGTGCATGCACGTTGACGGTGGTACAGTAGTAGACCTGCAGCGTGCTGTAGCGTAGGAACTGGTTCCACGAGCGAATAACGACAGGGCTAGGCGATGATGGATGATAACAATCTCAATACACAGTGTAGAAACGGCGTAAGGCAATTTGTCACAAGTGTGAATTGTCAGTGGCTGGCTTCTCAATAGCGTCTGGACTCGATGAAGTATTAGGGATCTCTCGATGAAGTATTGGGGTATCTCTCCTCGTTAGCAGTTGTTGAACTGCCTTTTATATGCTAGGCTTTTATTCGAGAACTCTCCAGAATTTAACAGAAACTTCTAGTGTACACAGTCCAGTAATTACGAGAACGTTCCTTAATAGAAACTTCTAGAACACACAGTAGTTGAATAACGATAATTGCAGCTTCTTCGAAGTGTTGCCAGGTCGCTGCTATAATTGGGACATAACGTAAACAGTTCTCACTTCTAGACAGTTCTAGAAAGGCTGCGTTGAAGTTGAATTCTCTAGAACTTTCCATTCGCTCGTCGATGGATTCAATCCGGTGTTCCTGACGGGTCGTCTTGTAACAGTAACAATACCAGTAGTTTCACCTTCTTATGCGCAGGATCTAGCCTGTGATATACGGCGATGAGGTAATAAATTTTGTGAGGACATCACTCTTACAATTCTGAACCTCCAGTCCATAGAATAGCGCCAAACATCTCAGACTCCTGGAATACCTTAAGTGGCTCGATGGCAGAAACGTTGATATGAAGACTTACAGACTTGGCACTATGTTAAACAGGTTAATCTTCCTTATCGAAACGTAGGCAACTTCCTTATGTGTTTTCAATGAAAGTAACGTGAGACAATCGAATTTAGGAATACCGTTTACAGACTTCCAAAGTTACCTCTGGAGGCGATTGCATTTTTTGTCATAACATAGGCCAACTGATTTCAATTTCTATTTTATAGCTATTTGAATAAAACATACCTTCATTTGGGGATAAACTTCTGCTGCAGGCGCATCCCTCGTTCGTTGAATTTGGAAATACTCTGTCAAAGTCGCATAAGCCTATATTGAGAAAGTAAATTGTGTAATTTAGAAAGTTAAGACATTTATAGGCATATGAGGTGAAATTTCACAAGGGGTGGGGGTGGTGTTTACCCTACCCTTAACTGGCAAACAGTAACTACGTACATTTTGTAATAAACATGAAGCGCCAGTGTCCTAATAAGAACTTGTTTTCCCTAGAATCGAAAGGTTTGCTTACTCGTAGAAGGGGCAGGTAGGCCTACTCCCCCCAGACTCCGCCGTATAATTGACATTTACAAAAAATAAGATATACATGTTCAGTAAAAGATTTTGAAAAATTGAAAACTTTGAAGGTAAATTTACACTGACTACAGAATTATATTTTTGCGTTTGTGTGAGTGTACATTATACTTCAGCGTATGGTCACTGAACTCAATAAAAATTTCCCTTTTTTACATACATCTACATATAATGAAACGACGACATGAAACCTTTGTCCAGAGAAAGTTAGTGTGACCTGCACCTTTACGGAAATAAGAAGGCAATAACGGCTTCCAAGCATTTCAACGACACATAAGTCTCACAGTCAGTATGTTCGATAAATAAACTAACCTTTGCTTTGATTGAGTTCGCAGAGAGCTAGCAAAATTAATCCCACGGTAACACTTTTCTCTCGTAAAGTCATCGTAGTAAGTTGTATCCTCTCAGACAGAATATTATTGTTTTAAGACGAAACTTTGACTCGAACAGATAAGCCAAGTAATTATGATTTGAGGTAAAATATAGGCACTATTTTTGAGTGTACATGCAGTTTCCAATCACTTTCAACGAACCAGTATGTAACAGCTGCCTAATTGCAAGGATGCTCACATCATTAACATAAATTAAACTCATGAATATTCATTTTCTGCCTAAATACTGTGTTATATAATATAGGTATTTTAGTTCTAGAGGTTTAGCATCAGTTAACACTTAAAAGTAGGATTGCCATCAAACGTTTGAACGTAAGTCACTGTCTGAAATGTTGGAGCACTGCGCGCAAAGATCTTAACAAACACACTATTAAAGATACAGAAACTATATCCTTATCCCAAGTTGCCAAACAGACTGTTTCTGCATCTGCATCCTTTCTTACCTCTGTCAGTCTCGAGATCCAGACTGGAGATTTCCCTGCTTCACTCCCTTCCTTTCCCGGCATCATTTTCTGTTTTATCACTTTCTTTTCGAGACGGTAGATGCACCTCAAAGTGTGTGTTGTCTAATTTAAATTGCTACATGTCAGGAATACCATTGGACAGTGCCTGATTTAAATTTTTCACCAGAACCCCTCACACGGCCACACCCTAACGAGGCTTTGTACATTCGACGCTAGTAACTTCGAACTTTGCCCCCACGGAATTACCCCTTTTTTTTTGTAAAATCCAGGATACGCTACTGTCTGTGCGGGGAGCTTCCTGGTACGTGCAAATAACAGTCTAGATCTACTGAAAATCTACGTACCGCCTTCTAAGCACTTCCTGTTAAACCTGATATCTCCTGGCCACATTTCCATCTTTAAAATTTCGAGGGCCAAAGACACTAGCTTATCCCGAAATTTCGTTGCATTGAAATGACTAAATCTGAGGTGCTTCGACGGTGTGGGCTGTAGGGACAACGCCCTGATAGAAGACTAGGCCGAAACCCCCTGAAGCTCTGCGGTATTTATGGAATTTTTGAATACCTGAATAACGCATTATCCTCAAATGGCATTCCAAGCGCAGTAAACAGATTACCACAGATATTACGTTTTTGATCATTATTTTTGTAATAGCCTTAATCCAGGACCATGCAAAGCTGGTACGCCTGTGGCAGATTCAGCAATACTCGAACGCGCAGACGAAAAGTGTGTGTGTATGTGAGTGTGTGAAATGTTTTGAAATTACACCAGAGAGCTCCATCTCTCACAGCTCCCTGATTACACTATCTTGGAGGAAGACTAGTTTGGCCAGGGAGCTGTGAGAGAAGAAACCAGCTCCCTGGTTTGGCCAATCAATCAAGAAAAATTACTAGGCTTAAGCCTATATAAATTCTTTTTATTAGTGTTCTGTCAAAGGATATAGCCCCTCAAACTTTTTAGGCTCATGCAAACTCCCCTGTCTGTTGCCACCTCCTCTGACCTGACCTACCTTCAAACTAACGGCCGTTAGGTTTTGGGATGCAGTGTACCTGTGCTTTTGCTTGAAAGTATGCATGATAGAAGTTGCTTGAGATTTGGAACAATAAATAAATTTAAGCTAACAGGAAGTTGTAGAGAGACAGTATAGGCTAATCATAATGGGTTCCGCAAGAAGTGCGCCTCTTAGATAGCGTTCAAAAGCCATAAGAGATGTTTCATGGTACTTCAATTTATACTGACAAAGTTATTCATCAGCAGCCTGTATCTTAAATAAGAATCATGATGATGCTGATGAAATTTTAAATCCTTAAGTTTTCTTCTTTCTCAATTTGATTCGTGGACCGGCTGTTCGGACCTTGCCCGAGGAGCGCTATTTTAGACCAAGGGACCAACTTATTTTTGTAGCGTGTGTAAGCCTTTCTCAACATTGACAGTTTATATACCTCCCCTTTTCTCCTGACCCCCTCCCTGCATTTAAAGTTGTAAATGTATTACATATTCATGAGGGTTCACACAACATACCCATAGCGGTTCTTCGTAATGTGTAAAAGAGTGAAATGGATGAACTTTACCGTAATCAAATATTCTGTTGACCACCCCCATCCCCCACTTTATTTCCACTACCCGTCCACTGCCTTGAAAAATTATAAACGTACTGCTTATTCATACAGGCTCAAACGACTCACCTTTCCGATTCCTTTTGCCCTCTTAAATGTTTAAAAGAGCAACTGACGATGGTAAACTGCAGGTCTTTTGAGTAAATCGACGCATATTGTGATGGCTACGTTGACGCTTGCGAGTGTCAACAGAGGGCGGCAGTGCTAAATACTGTGTAGAAATCCTGACAGAAAGAGCATGTCAATGGTGCGTTTTACCAGTTGTTATGGTGATAAAGACTGTCTCCCAGGAGTCATAGAGCTACCATCGACATGAACTGAAAGCACCAACGTGATACCTCCATCAGTCCATACCTCCATTTCAGTCCTTATAAAACTAGGGAAACATTTTCAGTAGGGCTCAGTCGAGAATAGGTATAGGACATGAGAATCATACGATATTGCATACATAAGCAAACATTGTATCAGCAAAAAAAACGGTCGAACGTACCCATGTTGAAGAATACGGTGACTTCTTTTCATCAGAATATTTGGTTTCAAATATCTTTTTTTCTCTTTTATACATTCGTGATTATCAGAATCATTACAAAGAGTGAAAGACACAATGGCAAAAAATTTAGTACTTTTTAGACCTCTAACAAACCTCTATTCAACAACAGAAACATTGTAATGAAACGTACATCGGCCAGAACAGTAACTCATAACCTTGATCCTCAAAATTCAAAACAGTACAAAACATCGGAATTGGATAGGGCTTCGACCGATACTGTGAAAAATATCGCCTATCCGACCGCACGACATTAGCCATTCGGCTCAATTAAAATGTTACAGAACTAATACTGTCTTGTTACAAAACCACAAATATATGAAGGTTTGGGGAAATCATCGAACGTGGAACACATGCAAAGTTATTCCAAGTCAATGAATTTAATGGATGTGAATGGGTTGATGGCCTTTCTAAACGTTTTACCTGTTAATCATCTTCTCATACCAAAACTTTCGCAAAACCCTTAGTTAGAGCTACTGTTCCTTTAAAACCCACAATTGTTTACATAAATTCGAGTAACATAGTGCAGTATATTAGGCTATCAATGTTGAAACCTCTGTCCATTGGAGAACATCATTTACTACCTTACAACCAGGATATATAGCGCAAAATGGTCAGGACGTCCTTTCGTTTCTTTTCTACTGTTTGGTCACTTTGGTCTAAATTTGTGTGGTGACTGTTTCTTACGGGGCTATGCAGACTACCCCCACCAGGCTCGGCCCCAAAACCCCACTGGATGCCCTAAGGCCCTGTATCCCACCCAATGTTACTCATTCAACCTAAAACATTAATAGAAAATCAATACATTGAAATGAATGTCACATATATTCATTCCAGGCTGTAAACTTTCCAATTAGGATTAAACAAAAATTTGTAGTCATTATAATGAATTTTTGTTTACAATGTATACATTGACAAATACCAGTTTGGTATTTTATGACTTGAAGACTACTATAAGAGGCCTTGGTAGGCTCTAAGTAAGATTTCTTACCCTTATCAATAGAGATCTTTGTTTGTACAACACAGGCTATGATAAAAACAACAAAAACACGACAATGTTAAACAAAATGAACATGTTTAAGCAATTGATTCATGTACAGCAAGTGACTTACGTTGAACGACCTGGGCAGTGTTATCTTGTTAAGTCTTATCGTCAATTTCCATTCTATATGGACATCTTTGCAAGGGACTACGGTCTGTTTTATCATGTTATTCACAAATGTACAATATCCCTTTCCCAAATAAACCACTTGGCCACCTTAAGAAATAGGGCAAAATCTCAATCCATAAGCTTTCATTACCAAAATGTGTATTCCAAGTGAAAAGAATACTAATTTAAATGCGACTGCAAGGTTAATATATATATATATATATAGGTAAAAAAGAAGTAGTAAATAGTGCTAAACGTTTGTGAAAAATTACACGACGTTTCGAAACGTCGTGGAATTTTTCACAAACTGTTAGCACAATTTACTACTTCTTTTTACTTACCTACTTCATAAGTGCTACGCAGTACTTTGACCTTATATATATATATATATATATATATATATATATATATATATATATATATATATATAGATATATATATATATATATATATATATATATATTTATATATATATATAGGTAAACAAACAGAACACAAAGCATAGTTGACACAGCAGGAATACATTAAAAACAAATTTATTGTTGAAATTTTCGGTCCTACATAGGACCTTCATCGGCAACTACTAGACTAACAAACAGATAAAAATACAGACGCTGTCGAGAAGTGCAGAAGCAGTATTAAAAGGTTTAAAACTTAAAAGAATTCAAAAATGGGCTGCAACCAGTGTAGCATTAAAAAAGCACAAAAGGCATAAATTCTGTTCTGTTCTGTTTGTTTACCTGTTATTTATGGGAATACACGTGGACCGTATTTCTATTTCGATCTACATTAACCGCCTCTCCAACCATCCACCCACCATTATAAAGAACATACCACAAGCTATAGGGAGAAGGATCTCGGAACTATCTTCTAGCGAAGAGGACTTAAAGAACACCGCTCCTGCCTACAACGAGGCCCTAAAATCTGCCAGGTACAACCAAGAAATTGAATACCAGGATACATCAGCTACCAGGGAGGGAAGAAAAACAGGTCAAGAAAAGTTATATGGTACAACCCCCCATTCAGCAAAAATGTGAAGACGAATATTGGGGCAAACTTCCTAAAGCTAAAAAGTAAACATTTTCCAAAGGGCAGCAAGTTACTCAAAATTTTCAACAAAAGCACAGTCAAAGTTAGTTACATCTACATGAGAAATATGCAACAAATCATCGAATCACACAACTCAGACGTCTTAAAAAGAGTCCATCAGGAACCCCAGCAAAAAACGTGCAATTGCAGACAGCCAAGCAGTTGCCCCTTACGAGGGAATTGCCTTGACAGTGACGTCATTTACAAGTCCACGGTCGCATCGGACGATACTAACGTGTATAGGCCTTGCAAGCGGCCAATTCAAAACTAGGTATAACAACCACACCAAATCATTTAGACACAGCCTGAATATTTTACTGATAAAAAGTCGAGAAAGTGACATAATATCTCAACATCTGCATGACACCTTAAAAGCTCCGTAGTAATTATTTCAATAGGTAAAGTATCTTTGTTCGCTCGGATTGGTTGTGTCCATTTTTGAAATGTCCACGATATTCACAGTATGGTTAAAAACGAGCACGCACAAACCAACGCTTAACCTTTGTTGACGCAATTCTACATTGGGCTTCTGAAGAGTGAGGACCTACTACTAAGCTGGACCCTTATGAAACAGTGTTGTAAAGCTGTCTTGTAGTACGCTTGTCATAACCTTTCAATATATATATATATATATATAATATATATATATATATATATATATATACATATATATATATATATATAGCCCTTATAAAGATGTTGATAAGGTAGAACCTTGTCAGGAGTTTAGTCATTTCTGTCGCCGTGCACGTCTTAAAGAGTTGTTCAAGGACCCACAACCACAGGATGAGCCATTATATAAGACTAAAGGACCTCCTAAACGCAGATCCCAGTGGACACCACCAAACGGACGAAATGCGTTTCCTTCTTTGTCCAGGCCAAGGCTCACTTCCAACAATTCTTACTTAATATTAAGGATGAATACAACAAAAACAAACATAACCAATCTGTACCAGAACGAAACGAATTTAAAGAACTTAAAGCGAACACTAAAATTGCCATTAAACCGGCAGATTAAGGGGGAGTCGTGTTTACCTTTAACACCACCGACTACAAATTGGAAGCCTTCCGGCAACTAAACGATACCAGTTTCTACTTAGGCTCCCCTGTGATCCAACTAACAATTTCCTTACAAAATGTAAAACCATAATGAACAATCTGTCGAGCACCACTCAGGAGTACGTAGACACACTGATCACCTGCGCTCCGATTCCGGGACGATTTTACATTTTGCCCCAAATCCACAAAATGGCGTCCATTCGGGATGCCAGCAACCAACGAAGAATCCCCCCTGGTAGGCCTATCGTATCAGGTAATGGTACCTTGACGGATAACCTTTCAGAGTTTGTGGATGAATGTCTCCAGCCTCTACTTAAACATGTACCTAGCTACATTCAGGATACAACTCACTTCTTGCAGAAACTTAATAATTTGGTCAAAATTTCTAGTAATACTATACTTGTTATGATGGATGTGTCAGCCTTATACACTAATATACCCCATGATGAGGGCATTCATGCCTGTAAACTATACCTCACTAGGAATGGCTCTTCTACTAAATTTATTTCTGATGTAAAAGACATTACCAAATTCATCCTTGACCATAATTATTTCACCTTCGATGACCAGTTTTACTTGCAAACCCACGGCACCGTCATGGGTACCAAAATGGCGCCTGTGTATGCCAATCTCTTTATGGCGTATTTAGAAGAGCGATTTCTAGATGAATGTAGGCTTAAGCCTTTAATGCATTCTAGATATATTGATGATATCTTTTTCTTATGGCCTCATGGGAAACGCTCCCTACTAGATTTATTGACAAAGACAACTCTTTCCACCCTACAACTAAGTTAACATATGAACGTTCTACATCAAGTATACATTTTCTGGATATTCAAGTGTCCTTGGTGAACGACACCATACAAACATCTGTTTTCGCAAAACCCACAGGCAGACACACATACACACCATTTACAAGCTTTCACCCAGAACAAACCAAGAAATCTATCATTTATTGCCAGACTCTTCGTTACAAAAGAATTTGCTCTGACAATAATGACTTGAACATTCAACTAAGTTAACTTACAAAGCAATTCATGTTAAGGGGCTACCCTCTAAAATTCATTAGAAAGAATATGGAAAGAGCCAATAAAGTTTCAAGGCAAGAACTTCCGAAGTACAAAAATGTCACCCGACCTGAACGGATTCCCTCAACCACTTATTTTCATCCCATTGTGAGAGATCTTTTTCAGGGCTTTCGATCTCTATGGGGGATTCTCTAAAGTGACGTTGAATTAGGGGGCGCTTTTAAGAATGCACCTCTTCTGTCTTTTAGACAGTCCCCTAACCTCAGGAAGATTCTTATAAGTAGCCGAATTCCTAGGCCTTACACCTCCTCGGGCAACTCTACATGTAACAAACCCCTCTGCCAAATATGTCAACATGTCTGTACCTCTTTCCCCATGACGCCCCCAGTACTACACTCAAACTATACCCAGGAAACTTTGACTGCGACTCGGCTAATGTGGTCTACATATTCTTTTGCAATAAATGCACCAAAGGCAATTATGTGGGATAAACGAAGACGAAATTCCGTCTCCGTTTTAACAACTACAAGTACACGATTTTACAGCGGCTTAAGGGATTTTTCGTTGCCGAATACTTCTCTCCCGGACACACAATTCATAATCTCAAACTCTGTGTCTGGAAAGGCAAGTCCAGGGATGACGAGAAACGAAAAGCAGAGGAGACTAGGCTAATCTTATACATCAATAGCCATACGAAGGGCCTTAACAAAGTTGTAGAATCTATTTGTAATTTGCTCCATTACTCAAGTCTCTGAGGAAGAGGTAGGACCTCGAAATATTAGACTACGTGGTTTATATTATGTTGGTATTGAAGGCACTCTTACCCCATGATATGGGGGTATGTGGTGTATGCTTATTCACCAATATCCTATATATATATATATATATATATATATATATATATATATATATATATATATATATATATATATATATATATATATACTATATATATATATATATATATATATAGGCCTATGTTAGAGGAAAAGTGGCCTAACGTCTCGATGCAACGTTTCATTATAGCGTTGATTCACTCATTCACATAACAACGCTGCGTCTCTCGTACCTAACCCCCCCTCTCTGTATATAGGTATATATATATTTATATATAGGTATAAAACATAAATGAACATACTCAACTGGATTATCATGTATAAGTCACCTGTATTTCGACCGGATAAACCTTCATCAGGGTGTCATCAAGGTGACCATAAAACGCATAACGCGCCGACAAAATCCACGTTAACTTTAAATTTGAACTAATTGTACGCGCTACGTTTAGTAGAGACTACAATGGTTACCATAGCAGTCTGCGCGGCTTACGCTCGACATTAAAGATACGCGTCTAATCCTACAGTTAACTTCCACGAAATCGTGTAGATTGTTTTGACTGAAAAAAAGTCATTTTTATTTAACCCATCAAGCTTGATACATTTTAGGCTGTACGTCCATTGTCCTTCTTTATCCAACAGGTACTTGTCGTTGTCAACTCTGTCAATTAATTGAACGCTGAGGTCCTCAAATCCATAGTGCCCTGGGCTATTAAAATGTTGATAAATCATTATCATCTTTCAATTTTTTCCTCAGGTGACAATCTAGTGAGCGCTCTTACGAAACTCTTGTGATTATTTAACCTTAAACGAAACTTTTTTTCTATTTGAACCCAAATACGGGATATCTCACCCCCTACAACTCACCAAATATGCAAAATTACTTGAATTACGGTTAAGTTCGAAATTGATATGGTAACACTTATTTGTTAGAGTGTACTACACTATTTATCATCGCCTATATAATATATATATATATATATATATATACATATCACAGAATAGTGAGTTCCATGTATAATTCAAGATTAAAATAGAACATGAGGACGAATGCAAAATTGAGCATAACTGGTTGATTAGAGGAGTACGAAATCTACAATTTCATTTCGAAATTTTCGGTCCCCCTGGAACCTTCCTCAGCGAAATCTTGTAATAAAGTAAGTAACTTAATCAAGAAAATAATATGCAAAAACAATGCGCTGGAAGTTAGATAAACAAACATGACAGAATTAAAGTGTTTTATGAAATGTGTACCGATGAAGAAGACCGAGGTCTTTCTTACATCCAGTGAGGTGTGATTGAAACTTCAGGTAGCAGACCACTACCTCAAATGTTCTTATACCGAAAAATATTGACTGACAACTTTAGTCCCTTAAAATGTTATAAGAGCTTGTTTCTGGCTGTGTTACTTACAAAATGTGATCACTGTTTCACTTGGTCTTTAAAGCAATCAATTGAAATACAGACTGTGCAAAATTTAGGGCACCTTGCCTAATTTAGGTGTCATTTTTGTATTGCATTACTCCGCTCTGTGAAGTGCCGTGTTTAAGTAGAGATCAGGGCTGGAAGCATGTAACTATTATTCAGACCCTTCTAGCTCAAAATTTCAATGGTCATGGTATGGGAATTTGAAAGTGCCATAAGAGCCCACATTGTGAGCTTTAACCAGAGGGGTGGCATGTCCAGGTTGAAAACTTCTACCAGGATCTCGTCTTCTTTAAGTCTTTTAATTGCTACCCTTTCAGCTCTGATTTGATTGCCTATAGGGGTTCTGGTAATTTTTTTTGACTAAGGATGTAGGCGCGTATGTTGTAAGAAAGACTTCAACTTCAGGAATGTATGTGAATTAGGAGGCATCCAAGAACTGTTGAAGGGAACTTGTGGGAAAACAGTTATATCATCGGCATTATCGTCATTTGCAGTTTTACCATGGAAGTAGACGGCAGGCCTGCTTTCTACCCTTTCTACCCTTCCCATTCTGCATGAGATTTTTCCAGAGACGTCCATTATACCTGCTTACAGAAGAACGAAACATTTGAAAGAACTGGTTACATCCTCCAAATTCAAAAGTTGGTATATTCCTGAGGAAAATGTATCCCCAGGTTATTTGCTTGTTCTAACAAGTGTGATCTTTTCTTTATTATACGTACCACTCTTGTATATTTTACTGTACTGCCACTGGTTGCTCTTATCGCATAAAACAGCCGATCACGTGTACCACTAAGAATGTTGTTAATCTTATCACTTGTATTGTAATATTCAATACGTTGGTTCTACTTCTACTGATTTCAAAGTCCGGTTTCGCAATCATAAATCGCATAAGCTAACTAATAAGAAAATATGTGTTGTAGCTACTCACTGTAATCAAAACTACCATGAAATGGCCGAATTTACGTTTTTCCTAATTGAACGTATCACTGAAGAAATCAATGAAAAACTCCTCATCCGGGAAATCTACTGGACTGCCCAATTACGCACCATATCCCCGTACGGCCTAGACAAAAGTATCAGTAATCGACCTTATATATATATATATATATATATATATATATATATATATATATATATATATATATATATATATATATATATATATATGCATGTACTAACAAAGAAAGACTGTAACATATGGCATCGAGACATGATTCATCTAAAGATCTATAAATTTTCGGGACAACCACCTTCTTGCATATTTTTCAGTGCTGGAACAAAATGTCTTTTTATGATCGGTTTTCTCTTTCACAAATAAACGGGGCTTGGTGGTAGCATGGTTGGAAATCCTTGGAAAAAGATGATTCGTAGTAGTAGTAGGAGTAGTAGTAGTAGTAGGAGGAGTAGCTGTAGAAATAGGAGTAATCGTAGTCCGAGTAGGAGAAGATGTCCCAAGGCCGGATTCCAAGGCAGTGTGGGGCGTCTATAAAGTCAAAATATGAGGAAGAATCACTGCCCCGCAGCCAATCTAATTTAGAAACAAAAGCAAAAGAACTTCATGTCTCTCGTTTCTTTCCATTACAATATTAGGCCTACATACGTGCATTAAAGTTGTGAATGTTCAACTGAGGATGGCAATATACATGTACTTAAGAATTTTTCGTCAATATACTAGTTTAATAAAAGTAATTTTGCACTGCAAAACCTGCAAGGTAAGCATTGTAAACTGTACCTGCTCTTTGGTCCTTCTTGGACAGTTTGAAAACATCTTAGCTAAATAGCTTGCAAACCCTCTTCTCAGTTGAATTCTGTGACGGCTTATGGTATGGGATATTAAATAATTCATTTCATCTCCAAAGTGCAAATGAAAGAGTGAAATGACCATTCCTTATAAGTCCCATTGGTAAACATTTCAGGGGACCATCCGAAACCGCATCCAACCAGTCATAGACAAGGATACGTTTCCTTACTTACTATTACTTATAGATCTGTGGTCAAATAAGAATCATCTTAAGTTCAAAGGCTCTCTAACGCTTCAAATAGGGCCCAGGTTAACCAAACGTTTGAATTATAGCCTACCAGAAGTAAAATGTACATTTGTAAAGAATTCCGGGATCTAAAATGGGGAAAGCTATTACATTCATGACGGCAGATACGGTTCATTTTGCTTCAAGTAATTCCATAAATTCATTGCTAGGTTTGCATCGTATTCTTACAGATAGTTATAAAAATTGCAAAAGCTGAAGGAATATCATTGGTACCTGGTGTAGCCCCTTTCTTAAGATGAAATGCCCAGGGCCATTCTCTTTTAAGGCATGGTTTTTTTGACAATTTAAGGGAATATTACTGTGTCAAATACAGCTTTGCTCTCAAAAATGTAATGGTGATCCGTTTAGGCGCCAAATTCGGTCTTTTTAGACGGCGCATGCCTAAGAATTTTTTTCGTATGTCCTAAATTCCAAAGAAGTGTTATAAATATTTTAACAGTTTAATAATTAGGAATGTGAGCTTTGCTCTGCCCTGGGATTAAAGAAGGGACTTCATTCATCTCCATTGTATCCTTGATCTGTTGATAGAATGAGACCACCAAAACTGTTGGTCCCGAGAGTGTAAATAAGTAGGTTGCTAGATCCCCAATAATAGGGTCTCAAAATTGATCTAAAGTATATTATCTCACAATGTGCAGAAAGGGGAAATCCATGGAGTTGCAAGTCTCATCTTCCTCAACTTGAGCGGCCTTCAGATAAGGAGGAGTTGATGACAGGGGCCCGGTTGGCCAAACACTTGTTCGCAAAGTTTAGACCAATCTGGTGTTTGACCGTACCTCTGAGTAGCTAGCAAGAACTTTTTTAAAATGTGTCTCATCATTCTCTACATATCATGTGTTTTAATGCCCAAGTCCAATTAATTGATATGCAAATTATGGCGAGAAACCAATTTTAAGTTTATTTGTCCTTTGAGCTATGCTGCCATTAATAAAACATATACATATTTTTATTGTCATGTGCTTACCCACCAAGTCTGCACTTGATCGGACTTACAGTTCATGGAGTTTGGAAACACTTTCTACAGTAGTGCAACTTGATCATTGAACTACATATGGATAAATGACTTTTTCAGACATGCTAATAGACGAATAATGGCTAAAGTCCAAACTAAGCAAATTGGACCTTTGATTTATGGTGTCATCAATAAGCATACACAAGTTGCCATGTCAGGTAACTACCCAACAAGTTTAATGTTAAATCGGACTTACAGTTTAGGAGGAGTTCGCAACACATATTTTTGCCAACGCACACTCTCAGACACACAGACACACAGGCTCTCGGGCACTCACACACACGCTTCACATTGCTGATATTACGTGAAAAACAGTATCTCAACTTCCTATACATTACATGTAGGGCGATACCATAAACATCATGCGAGCCACAAAATAATTCGCAACCCAAATGAGCATACGTTTCTTGTGTCTATGGATTCTTCCAATCCATGAGAAGGAGTTGATTGATCTCAAAACGAACTTTAGCTCCTCTTGGCTGGTGATGAAGATAAGATGGGCACTGGAATCTTCACATATTTTCTTGGCATCCTCCCATGGTAGATGCATACTAGAAAAGGCGTAGGAACTGTTTTCCCAGTCTTCCCAGTCAAGATCCACTGAAAATTCGGGAAATGCTTTTGTTGAAAGGTCGTTGAGAAATTACTTCTACTTACTACTTTCAATTTTTTGTTTTTCACTCTAGAAGTAGCATTACAAAGATCAGAAAAAACCAGTTTTTCAGCTGAATTATAAAAAGTGAAAACAAAATACTTTCTTTTTCGGCCAGAAATAAACTTAACTGAATGATGGCAGCAATAAGAGGGCTATATTGTAAATTATTAGTAATCAATTAATAAGCAAATGAAAGAGCAATCTGCAAACCACTTTCATGTAAGTGAATATGGAGGTCAACGTGTCATGTAGAGAACAAAACAAATTGGGCAGGAATTTTGTTGAATTTTTAACGTATGTTTTCCAGTCAGTAAGCCTATCTAACACTTGTTTCTAATCAGGTACAGTTTAATTTAATCTGGATAATAATAACAGAGGGAACGATTTAAAATAAGTCGTTTCATGTGAGAGATAAAAACTTCACATCATGAGAGTGATAAAAGTCCTAATTCTATAAGAGAGCACTAGTAAGTGTTAGACGTGTACACTTATTGGTGAGAGTCTTTAATGAATTACACCGATTTGAGAGAAACAGAATTTACCAATTTTTTTTTTTATAGTAAACCATGTCAAGTCCAGTAATCTGCGTCTAGCAATCGCACACTCGCTACCTCTAATTTCCTAATAAGATATGTCCCTGCTCCCGAAAAACCACTGTCCCTGGGCTCATGTCTATTTCACAGATTGATCCAAAGTTTAATGATAATTTTGCAAAATACTAGCTCTATTATCATTTATTCCTCGACATATCATTTGATCGATAACGTCACTCATTCCTGGAGAGTCCTTTATTTTTGGAAGACCGAATGGAATATTGTAATATAAAACAAATGACAGTGAAAGGTCTAAGCAGTTTGCGTATTACTATTGCAAGTAAAATTAACATTTACACTTGCTTTACCGTTAAACAGACCCTCCCGTATGGTAGGGCTGGTGATCAATGTTATAGGGTTGATGGTAAGCATTACGGAAGTTCTTCGCATGACAAATAAGTTAATTTTGAGTTTGAAACGTAACGTAACATCACTCTAAATTAAAATTGAGTTTGAAACATAAACGTAACATCACTCCTTATCTTCAAGTTTCACCAAGAGAAATGACGAAAACTAACTAACCGCAGATGCCGTTTCCATATTAGTACAGTTGGAACTTCGTCGTTTTATTCGACTTTTCATTGTCTTGTACTTAAATTACCCTTTATATAGTACCCTAAATATAGACTATCTTTAATGTTTATCATTAAGCTGACGATCAGAAAAAATTCGGCAATTCCAGAACCCCAAAATTTTGAAGCTATGGTCACTTACTTTTCACCTGAAGTCACTTGTACTTTAAGGTGACTTAAATGGAAACTTGTTACCTGTCTTGTTTTTTTGCAAATTTTATTTGCTTACCAGTACATGTATAATTGACATCTTTCCACTCGCCTTTTGGTTTGTCCTCTCCTTCACACTATGTATGATTAAATGACGTGCGATAGGAGCCCTCCTTACAAATAAGATTACATACCTTTCCACTAGAGTAGGCGGAACAGATGAAGGACCCAACAACGCACATGATTTCCGAATTCCATTCAAACAGTACTTACAGTAAAACTTGTAATCTTTGCAATAAATCTGAAGTTTTACTTTTGCTAAAAAAGAACTAAAGATATTTCAGCCGCTATGTCACTTTTGTCATTGGTGTAGCTCTTTACTGCAGATTTTAATATCATTCGAAATGTCCAAATGTTGAACATAATTCTGAACTTGGAATTGTCGAAGGCCCCATATGTGTACTGTTGCCACTGAAAAGAGCAACCGGAATTCTTCCACTAGCCTATACTGTTGTTTCTTTAAACATTTTGTTCGATCAGACGACAAAAAGAAAAAGAAAAAGGAAAAAGGAAAAAAGAAATCAGAGAGCAATATTTCCAAGTAAGAATTAGATGAAAAAGTGTGGCATCATTTCTACCCTACGTTACAGCTACTACCTTGACATCGGTGCCCGCTGCCTACCTAGCAAGGTATCGTCTCACAGGGATCTGACAAGCAGTGAAAAACCTCCTCAGTCCACCGATTGCTACGCGAAATATTACAGAGGAGTAAACCTGCGTAACGTTGTAAAATAATGTTCAATGGATATAGCGTGACATTTTAAATTTGTTATTTTTATCAAGTATTGAAAACAAACACCAACCAATATGGTTAACAATTTCAAGAAAGGCTGCTTCGAACTTGGTCCCGTTAACACATTGATATACGCACTTTATTCTTGAGCTTCTTTACTCTCGTCAGATCCCCTTCACACCCATTCATTAGGAAATGTTTATACAGAACGTGTCAGCAGACCTCAGAGCACAACCACAGTACACGTTCGTACAAACTGTTGGCACCGTAACAACACCGATTTGACATCGGTGTACGTTAGGACCTTTTCAGCGAACAAAAATATCACATGTAGAGTAAGTAATCAGAGTAGTAGAAAATCAATTCGCATACTATTTGGAAATCCCTTTAATCAAGTGTAATTTGTATATTTAAGTAACAGTGCATGAAAAAGATGAAACTTTTCAATACATCGATCTTGACAAAACGAGCATGAGCAGACGTCCATTACCATATATCCTGTCTCTCAATAGTTTCAAAGCTTTGTCACTACCTTTTCGAGAAAAAAGATGTTTTGCTCTTAGATGTGCACGGAGAATTGCTACCCTCTCAATCGCCGTTACCGTTATCATTTTCTTCACAAATGGCTTAATTAAATAAAGAAGTGAAGAATCCAATTTTACAAACAAAATGACAAACATCACCTCAAAAGTAGCCAGAGCAGTTGAAATTACCTTTGCGTACGGTTGGGAGTTCGCCAGTATCACAATCGATTTCTGTATTGAAATGGAATATTAACGTACTATACAGGAATTGAATCCAATTTTGATTTCCCTATTGGCCAAAAGGTCACCCATGCTCGGGACAAGTTGACAAGGTATACTTAGTCTCAGGCAAGTGTATAACAATATCAGTTATGGAAACTTACCAACTCCACATCATCGCACTGATACTAACTCTTTATTACTGCTATTGAACCAAGTTTTCCAACCACCACTCTGAAAGTCCCAACTGATCAATTTCTCTTTTAACATTCTCATCTTACTACTAAAAGAAATACTGCTGGGGCTGTATTGAAGTTGTCTAATTAGAATATAGGCAAATGTACTGGTCTGTTACATGTCTTTACAGAGTAACTAGTAATAAGCTTCTAATTGTAAACATGAGTGGAATTCTTTAGCTCTTCAATTAGCTTAAACCTGTGTGCTTAACACTACAGGACAAAATTTATCTATTTTGTTCCAGTGCATGTAAAATTGCTACTTTGCCAATCTTCTCTGCCTGTGATTGTTCCTCCACACAACCTTACATGAAAATTTTGTGGCAAAGGTTCCAATACCACACGTGAACTACTGTGGAAAAGTATTTTAGGGTGTGAAGAATTGTGAAGTTCGTGTGCTTTTTTGTTTGGCAATGCTTTACGGAGCTTAACCGAAGATAGCACCGTTTTGCATCCAAGTCACCTCACAAAGACAAAAACTTTTCAAAGAGTGTCACCCCCTACTCTTAGACAGCACCGCTTAACTTACGCCCAGCCAAAAACAGGAAAAATATCAGTAAATAAGACAATTTGTAAGCAGGGACGGGATTTGATGTTTAAAAGTGGGGGGGGGGGGCAAAGCTAGGTGGACTGTCAATCGGCGCCGAAGGCGCCGGAGGGCGAAACGCTCCCCCCAAACGACGTGGGGTCCAGGGGCCGACCTGAGGGCCCCTGGAGGGGTCCAGGAACAGAGCCCCGGTGGAGGTCCATGGGACGAAGCACCCGGAAACTCTGGGGTATTGACGAAATTGTAGGCATTAAAATAATGCATTTTATCTTCAACTTCAAATGACATAAGGTGGGCAATTACATACCACAAAAATCATAATTTCACTTTTTCAATTATATTCTTACTCCATGAGACTAACAGTCAGATGAGATCGACAATGCTGAGGGCTTGAGGAAGTAGGGGAGAATGGATTATTCTGAGGGTTTCCCGGGACTTTGGAAGAATAATTTTAAAAATGGGATGTCTAGTATTCATAAAGGGTGAGAATTTTTATACCTTTCAGTGAGATTGGTAATAGAAATGCTAAGAAAGAAAAGTACCCTCAAAGAGAAGGCTTTTGACCCCACCCCTTCGCCTGTCCCTTATTACAGTACCAGAATTGACACTTTCCGTGCCTGAAAACATGCATCTTAACAATTTTTAAAGCGCCTGTACTCACACAGATCGATGACGATAAAAATCTTGCTTTGAAAATTTCTGGGGGAGAGGAAACTTCCCCTAGGCTGCGTACGGCTATGGGGGAATTGGTGGTTTCAATGATAATGGAAGAGTTTGTACGAAGTTGTGACAAGCGGGATGTTCTTTAGGAAGTAACCCCAAAACGCAAAGTAATATTTAAAACAGGTGTGCGCGCAAAGGGCGCAAAAGAAAACAGCGTTGAGACAGCGTTTGAGACATTAAATTGTAACCCATTGTTTTTCTTTACTTTTAAAAGCAGTATTTTTATTGCATAAAAATTTCTTACTTTCTCCAGGTGCCTGTTCTTTCCATAGAGTAGGATATGGGAACCTATATCCTCCTCTATGGAGGCGCTCTTTCACGTTTCATTTTGTCGATAGTTTGAGACAAGTGCCCCTCAACTATTTTATAAGTGAAAAGTAAGGTAGTGTCAATTTTTAAGGTTGTAGACTATATATGTGGTACTTAAAGAAGTCACTGAAATCTTTCGTGGGCAGTTTTTACATGGAAATTGTCAAGGTCATCGGCAGTTAAAGTGTCAGAGAAGTAATTTTTATTGCACTCTAAAAAATGATTGCCCAACCTGGGCAAAAATTTACCCAGCTGTTGGCTCCGTATGCCTCCTAACCGGAATTGGGTAAAATATTGACCAACTTAGTTGGTTAAGGATTTTACTCATTAGTTTTGTCCAACCATTTTACACAACTTTTAGGCAAAACATTAAACCAACCAAGTTGGGTAATTTATTATATCTCAGAGAAGTTACCTTCTACAAGTTTTAAAAGCTACCGTCATTGCTAATGCTAGCCACTTTTAAAAGTAGCAGGATTTTAATTGGAAATTGATATATAAACGAATGTTCTGGTTTGGCTATTATATATATATATATATATATATATATATATATATATATATATATATATATATATATATATATATATATATTATATATATATATATATATATATATATATATATTCAGTGAGACTTGTTTGTTATTATTAACTATTAATAATACAATTTTCTTCACGATATTTCAATTTCTCCTACTTTGTGCTGTATTGTACAACTGAGAAACATAATATATATTATATATATAAACATAATGGGGGAATTGGTGGTTTCAATGATAATGGAAGAGTTTGTACGAAGTTGTGACAAGCGGGATGTTCTTTAGGAAGTAACCCCAAAACGCAAAGTAATATTTAAAACAGGTGTGCGCGCAAAGGGCGCAAAAGAAAACAGCGTTGAGACAGCGTTTGAGACATTAAATTGTAACCCATTGTTTTTCTTTACTTTTAAAAGCAGTATTTTTATTGCATAAAAATTTCTTACTTTCTCCAGGTGCCTGTTCTTTCCATAGAGTAGGATATGGGAACCTATATCCTCCTCTATGGAGGCGCTCTTTCACGTTTCATTTTGTCGATAGTTTGAGACAAGTGCCCCTCAACTATTTTATAAGTGAAAAGTAAGGTAGTGTCAATTTTTAAGGTTGTAGACTATATATGTGGTACTTAAAGAAGTCACTGAAATCTTTCGTGGGCAGTTTTTACATGGAAATTGTCAAGGTCATCGGCAGTTAAAGTGTCAGAGAAGTAATTTTTATTGCACTCTAAAAAATGATTGCCCAACCTGGGCAAAAATTTACCCAGCTGTTGGCTCCGTATGCCTCCTAACCGGAATTGGGTAAAATATTGACCAACTTAGTTGGTTAAGGATTTTACTCATTAGTTTTGTCCAACCATTTTACACAACTTTTAGGCAAAACATTAAACCAACCAAGTTGGGTAATTTATTATATCTCAGAGAAGTTACCTTCTACAAGTTTTAAAAGCTACCGTCATTGCTAATGCTAGCCACTTTTAAAAGTAGCAGGATTTTAATTGGAAATTGATATATAAACGAATGTTCTGGTTTGGCTATTATATATATATATATATATATATATATATATATATATTATATATATATATATATATATATATATATATATATATATATATATATATATATATATATATATATTCAGTGAGACTTGTTTGTTATTATTAACTATTAATAATACAATTTTCTTCACGATATTTCAATTTCTCCTACTTTGTGCTGTATTGTACAACTGAGAAACATAATATATATTATATATATAAACATAATGGGGGAATTGGTGGTTTCAATGATAATGGAAGAGTTTGTACGAAGTTGTGACAAGCGGGATGTTCTTTAGGAAGTAACCCCAAAACGCAAAGTAATATTTAAAACAGGTGTGCGCGCAAGGGCGCAAAAGAAAACAGCGTTGAGACAGCGTTTGAGACATTAAATTGTAACCCATTGTTTTTCTTTACTTTTAAAAGCAGTATTTTTATTGCATAAAAATTTCTTACTTTCTCCAGGTGCCTGTTCTTTCCATAGAGTAGGATATGGGAACCTATATCCTCCTCTATAGAGGCGCTCTTTCACGTTTCATTTTGTCGATAGTTTGAGACAAGTGCCCTTCAACTGGTACTTAAAGAAGTCACTGAAATCTTTCGTGGGCAGTTTTTACATGGAAATTGTCAAGGTCATCGGCAGTTAAAGTGTCAGAGAAGTAATTTTTATTGCACTCTAAAAAATGATTGCCCAACCTGGGCAAAAATTTACCCAGCCGTTGGCTCCGTATGCCTCCTAACCGGAATTGGGTAAAATATTGACCAACTTAGTTGGTTAAGGATTTTACTCATTAGTTTTGTCCAACCATTTTACACAACTTTTAGGCAAAACATTTAACCAACCAAGTTGGGTAATTTATTATATCTCAGAGAAGTTACCTTCTACAAGTTTTAAAAGCTACCGTCATTGCTAATGCTAGCCACTTTTAAAAGTAGCAGGATTTTAATTGGAAATTGATATATAAACGAATGTTCTGGTTTGGCTACTACTATTATATATATATATATATATATTCAGTGAGACTTGTTTGTTATTATTAACTATTAATAATACAATTTTCTTCACGATATTTCAATTTCTCCTACTTTGTGCTGTATTGTACAACTGAGAAACATAATTTTCTTCAAGAATTCACCATTGCCAATTTATTTCAATTAGACCTGCAATAAAGGATAAAAACAAATTTCCTTTGAAAAATTCGGAATGCTTCATTGAAAAGATAGGTCAATAAACCTGGTATTCCAATAGAATTTCACAGCATTTTAAACATGCACTTTTCTCAAATTGTCGTAGCAAGGATTCCCACAGTGTAGGTAAACGTTTTGCAAAATGTTAACTGTGAATATAAAAATTTAGAAATAGGTGTTATTAAAAAATAATTGGCGGGGATGTTTAACCAGTGTTGGGTAAAGGAATTCACTTAAACCATTTCACCAATAGCTGGTTAAAGGTTTTCCGGTTCTTTTGCTCAACATTGTGAAAATTTAGCCAACTGTACATTGCCCGGAAAATTTTACCCACTTTTTAAGACTGTATGACCGTTTCGTCGCATACGATAACAGGCTATTTTACAATCAGCCCCCTCAGAATGATCAGCATTTTTCTGCAGACTTTGAAAGCAAGTCTGTCGTCGTCTCGGTTGGCTGCGAGTACAAGTGTTCGTAGGTACCGTCCGTACTGCAGTACAGTATAGTACCTTTTCATTAATTGCGTACGTACGTATGGCGCACAAATCAGTTCACTTTAACCAACCTGTGTAATATTGCGAGGGAGATGGACTTTATTCAACCTGAAGGTTAACCAACCCACTGGGTAATCTGTTTTGCCACTGTGTTGGTTACTAAACTGCCCAGGTTGGGCACTTTGAATTTTACCCATTCCTTTTTAACCAACTTTTTTAGAGTGTGGAGGTTACATCTTGGGAAGTTGTGGCTGGAGAAGCCTTTAACCTCCATCGCTGAAGGCGTGAAGACAGAGGATGGGGACTGAGGGTCCTCCCCAAGACATTTTTCTTAAATTTGACGGCTTTTGCAGCCATTCTGGACCATTTCTTGCAAAAATCCTGCTTCCACCAGGTGTAATTTGAAATGCTTATGAAATATATCTCATATGATGACCGTAAATTTAAGATAGTGACCGTCAGTCAATTTGCTGAGGATGGTGGTAGTTGGTGAGGAAACTAAACAGCGAGAGGTGCAGCGAGGGTTTATTTTGAGAATTGCGGTTCCGTGTACATGGGTAGAATTTGGGACTTTGCTTGCAAGGACCATGGTGCATTTTCATGACGTACATTAGTACGTTTAGTGACTCTTATTTCAGAGCTCCAAGTCACAGTAGTGTGGAGAGCAGCGAAAGAAATTTTACGGTGCTAGACAAAATTTTCAATTGCATTAGTCAGTTTTCTCTAAAGATGCTCGCCAAGCGGGCCGAGGAAAAGCTTCCTAACAGTTTTATGGTTTTTGGTACTAATACTTTCCTTTATTAAACATTGCAAAATTAAATCACAATAGGCTATTGAAGATGCTCTCATAATTTCTCTGGTCTCGCTTACTGTAGCTCATTTTTGTACTATTTTTTTAAGCCCTGAAAAAGGGGGGTAAGAGCCCCCGCTTGCCCCCCGTAATCCCGCCTATGTTTGTAAGACATAATCAGTTCAAGGCTTTCCAAACAGTAGCGCATGTTTGCACCTTAGCAAAGCCTTACATGTATCCTACCCTTGAGCACCCTCACTCAGGTATGGCACCCATAAACAAGTGAAAAAGGAAGGGCCCTCCTTGTGTCAACTATATGTAGGTACGCCATTTAGTGTTCCGCGTAGCTAGTGTCATGAACTGCTCCCTGAAATTTCGCCCAGGCTACGGCCCTGCATATGCCCTGCAACATGTGATTATGTGTGTTAACATGTGACATGCCACACGTTTTTATGTAAAGTCATTGTCATCTTGGATACAGAAGGGTAGAAACCATCGTTGAAAGTGATGTTACAAACATTACCAGTTGAATAAGACAATTAAACTGGCGTTGTCTTACTGAAATCTGTTAAAATAAGACATCTGTTTATGTTGGGTGCGCTATACTATTTCCTCGACAACGTTTTCACTGCCTACAAAAAGGTTTACTTCAAAAAATTGCCTTGTAAATGAAGGCTTGAGTTTCACCCAAACGGTGCTTTCCTTGTTGCTGTATTATAAGCAATTAAGAATATTTAAACCCATGCCGCGAACAATAGTGACACAGCCTATCTATCTCTTACTCATATTATTTGGCTACGCAATAATGCATCACCATTAAAATTTCTATGGCTACAACGTCTAAATAGATTGTAGGCAATCGTCTGCTTTTTGCCTTAACATCGCTGACAGAAATTCTCTGCCATGCTAGTGAGCTTCCAAACTTTAACCCTTTACCGGAAACGGTGTGATAACACTTCGTTATGAGTTGCTGTAAATCGACGGTCGTCAATCAAAACGTCAATATGACATCTTAATTATAACGATTTCAATTACTTATAGTAGAACAAGAAAGAAAGTATAGTTTGAAGGTATCTCGTTATTGCTTCGGTTAGTCTCAAACTTTGATGAGCAAGGCAATTTCTGAAGTTGAACCCCGTTCTTGGCAGTGAGAGGTTATCAGAAAATAGTATAGAAAACGGAAGGGAGGCTTGTGTTGACAGTAAAATTGCTTCTATTTACTTCGGTAAGAGGTTTTGCTGGAGCTGTTGTTTCCCCAATGTATGTGAATTTCCATTAGCCATTTGCTGAGAAACTATGCTTATAAACTTACAGTGAGAAGTGAATTCTCATTTTCTTTGTTAACCTTTCAAGGGATGTGAGACATCGCCACACACTCAAAAGCCCTCATTCCCTTATCTCTGAAACCTTGATTTTACAGGCTGGGTAATCTTTTAGATCTTAGCCTTCTTGGAAACAATGAGAGATTGTTGATAAATGCAAGCCAATTTTGCCAGGAGAAAATTTTCAAATTACTGAGTAAAAAGGGTTTGTTACTAAGCTTGATTTAAGCATTTCTTGGTGCTGTTGTTTTCCCCCTAAAGATAACTCCAGTTTGTGTAAGAATAATTGTCACGGTAACATCCACCATCGCCGAGGCCTGTTTCTTCACACCGAGTTAAATTGAGAGCAGAGGGAAAGAAAAATGGTGGGGGGGGGGGGGGGTGGGGGGGGGGGGGGGTGGGGGGGGGGGGGGGTGGGGGGGGGGGGGGGTGGGGGGGGGGGGGGGTGGGGGGGGGGGGGGGTGGGGGGGGGGGGGGGTGGGGGGGGGGGGGGGTGGGGGGGGGGGGGGGTGGGGGGGGGGGGGGGTGGGGGGGGGGGGGGGTGGGGGGGGGGGGGGGTGGGGGGGGGGGGGGGTGGGGGGGGGGGGGGGTGACGAAGCCCCGCCAGAAGCAATGGGCTACAGAAAGGCTGCGAGAACGCGAAATTTTGGGCGTCCTGTGAAAAATTTAGGTTCTGTTGAAAAACTGAAATATTTGGTTCTTATTAGGGAAAGTTAGAAAATTTGGGTTTCTATGGAAAAATCTGCCCCTCCTCG
Organism: Holothuria leucospilota; assembly: GCA_029531755.1. Classification (NCBI taxonomy): domain Eukaryota; kingdom Metazoa; phylum Echinodermata; class Holothuroidea; order Aspidochirotida; family Holothuriidae; genus Holothuria; species Holothuria leucospilota. The sequence goes on along the minus strand of CM055978.1, from coordinate 23,956,057 downwards.
TCCTAGACAGTTCTAATTCTCCCGACTAAGTTACTCCTTCCAAAACTGTCTTGAACCCTCCTTGCGCAGTCACCCTTGTGCAGACACGAACCTAGTAAGGTCATATCCTGGTGGGCATACAAGGTCATAATATGTAATCAGAACATTCTGTGACAGGAGCGTAGATCGGGTTTGGTATTGGGGAAGCAAAAATTTTCCATCAACCCTAATTTCAATAGAAAATTTTTAAGTAGTTATCTGAAGTGTTGAAGATATAGCATATGGGATATAGTGATATGCATTATGTTGAAAGGGTTAGATGGGAGATTCACATTAATACTTTAATAGGCTCAAATTGTCATCTTTACACCACAATATTATATTTTTTTATTCTGCCTGGTTTTTTTTTTGCTCTGCCTGAATTATTGGGGGAGGGAGTGGCAAAACGATATGTTTGCATCCCCAATATTTTCTCTGGAGGGGCAATTGTCCACCCTGCCCCCCAGGATCGACGTCCCTGTTCTGTGAGCTACTCTGCATCTTTTGACTTTGATGTCAATCAAAGAGCATTCACCAATGACCAATTGAGAATTTTGCTTTCTCCCAACCGAAATGTATGTAGAGTGATGTGTGAGCAAAACCAAAACGCCGGGCGACTGGTCGCGGGGGATGCCCCCTTCCACCACCCCTTGACATTGGGGGACACTTTACGTTTCATACAAAATATGTTCATCAAGATGTTGAGTCTGAATTAAAAATCTTACTGATCGTAAGAGAAGAGGATAGAACTTGTCATTGATTCAATTTTGTGTTTTTCCGGAATCACCCCTACACGAAAGAACAATAGCCTAATTGTGGAATCTTTACCTTTACATAAAGCCAACATATCTGAAACCGGTGTTAAAGCCATGTGTAACTGAAGATGGAAGCGCGCGTAGCGCGCATTTTTTTTTTTTTTTGTTGTTGTAATTTTAGAAGAAAAATATTACAGAAAACAAAATACGTTCATTATTTAAGGCCTTTTGGGATCATTTCTGGTCAAAAATCGTCTTGTGTAATACCAGAGTCATCGTTTACATCAGTGGTTCCCAATCTTTTCCAGGTGAACTCCCCCTTTCACCGAATGAGGATGGGCAAACGCCCCCTCGTGTATAGCTTACTATTGCTACGGATGAAATGACGATAATAAAACAAAACATGCTGAAATTAAAGGGTAGACCTACGTACCGTGACATACATCGTTTTTACGTGTGGGTTTACCCAGGGTAGCAAAACAGCAATGCGGGACTTGACACCCTTTTGAGATAGCGACTCTTTAACCCACGGATTACCAAAAGCTGGAAGGCTTGATTGCGGTCAAGAGGGGAGAAACGTCTTTGGTGTTTAACTGACTTTGCCAGGGCCCCATCAAGCTGTCCAACAGGTAGAAATAATGAGAAAGCAGGAATTTGCGCACCGAAAAACTGCATTTTTGAAAACATTTTATAGTTTTACTTCATAGTACATATCCAAAGTTATCTATATTGTTACAGTTACCTACAATTGTCACTTCAACCAGTATGTCATGTTTATGGACTGCAAGGAAGGAAACTACATTCAAGGATAAATTTGCAGGACAATATTTAGCTATGACCCCTTCGGTCACCGCTTTCACTGTCACTGATAGGAATATAAGGGTCGTTGCAGGAAAAATTGAAATTAAACACTGTAACAGTAGATGCGATTTTGTGGCATCTGGGGACGGATTATTAGACCTACTCAACTTGTTGACTCCATTTATCTCCTTTTTGCGGGAACCAATTTGAGACTTCAGCTAGAGAAAAGCTTTTGGAATCTTGTAAAGCCTTGGTTTTTTAAATTGAGTATCCCAATTTTTCGAAACGCCCCCTGCCGCCCCCTTAGCGCTCATCGCCCCCTGGTTTGTGCAAACGCCCACCGGGGCGATAGCGCCCCCGGTTAGGAACCACTGGTTTACACGGTATTAAAATTTCATTTTCGATCGATTTTCCACGGTGGGGCACAGTAGTCCGTACGGGGGGCACGGCCCGAGTCCGTGCCCCGGCCTGGCTACTACGGGCCCGCGTAATAGTCATGGTTACAACAGGAAGGTGATATAGAAGTGTACATATTGCCACAAAACCTTTAGTAATCCATAAAATTAACTAGCATTTTGTGTTATCTGAGTAGCATTCTGGCTGTAAATCTGATATAAAAGTTTTGAATGTAAAGGACACCAAACACACTTACAAAACGATCCATTCATAGTTGCCTAATGTATAAAGAAGTGCAAAATACAAAATAATACATTTTTTTCCGATGACAACATATGTACTCTTCATTATCTATGTCCTTGTATAGAACATAATATGAATGTAATCCTTCTAAAATAACATGGAATTGAATTGTTGTTTGCAGTTTTAAATTCTACAACTTTTTTTGCATTTGTGTGGGACTTTTATCAAATTTTTGAGACCATTACATATAGTTTAATGATATGTGCACTGGTTGCACTCCAGTAGGTAGGCATCCAATGACGTGGTAGTGTAAGTATTCGGGAGCGGGGACATTTTAGCTTCTTTGCATAAACGAAGCTTGACCGTTATCAGCATTGTACTTCTTACCAAAATTGTAAATGATTCATTAGAAACTATATTGTTTGCCCAAAATCACTTGGCTTGGACAGTAGCGACCTGACTAACTACCGGCCAGTATCTAACATCCAGGTCTTATCAAAGGTTATTGAGAAGGTGGTCAACAACTCACTGATTATGTGTACAAGCACAACTTATCTGATTAACCAGTCTGCTTACAAAGCAAATTCCAAGTACCTAGACTGCACGGCTAAAAGTCAAAAGTGATATGTTGCATGCTGTTGTCTTAAAGAGTTAGTTAGTTAGTTAGTTAGTTAGTTAGTTAGTTAGTTAGTTAGTTAGTTAGTTAGTTAGTTAGTTAGTTAGATGAGGTTTAACGTCCCAGTTTTCAACCAATTGGTTCAAGTCGAGACGACCACGGCCTTTTTTCCAGTTGTGGCTCACTGGCTTGTTTTCCCTACTTCATTGCTTATGCTGAGCACCAAGCACAAAGGCAGTAGGTTCCAGTAGGTTGTCTTTAAGAGAAGCAAATTTTGTATCCCCAGTAAACTTTGTATGCCCAGTCGTTAGATACTCTCAAAGGCTGGGAAGGTTGGGTGGCTCTTGCTTTTCACCCGATTTCAAAAATGTGCAGGACAAATATTTTAATGGGTGAGCGCCTGAATTCACAAACACTCACAATCACACATACAGACACACAGTATTCAAAATCCTCAGCATACTTGCAATCAGCGTGTCTGAACAAACATCACATTCAATCGACTCCCCAGAAAGCTGCCATCAAATTTGTTCAAAGATAGCATTCATGACGCATTTTTTTAAATTAACAATAGTATTTGAGATCCGGTTAATATACCCCCAAAGGACAACATTCTCCTATGTAGCAGATAATTTTCTCACATCCTTTAGATTACTGGGATATTACCTTTCAGGCGCGGATCCAGACATTTCGAAAAGGGGGGGGGTAAGAGCCCCCTTGAATATTCTCCTAGACTAATATTATGCTAATATTTGCGTATTTGTTATTGTTGATGTGGCGAAGAGGGGGGGGGGGGCTGAGGCCGGGAAAGTCCCCCCTTGGATCCGCGCCTGCCTTTCAGCTATCAATGGTTATACCGGTTCATGTAACAATTTAAAAGTGGTACGGAGAATGTCATGCTGAAGATTCCATTTTTCTAACCGATAAATATGAAGCCAATTTAGAAAGCATGTAACGAGTCTTTTGCTGTAGGTTAATATTGAAATGTTGATTGCCCTGTCACTAGATCTAAGAAAGATGTATATTGTAGGTAAAATCTGCTTAAACTTTGATTGGTCTTTCTCATAGTCATGATAACACATGATTAGATTTTTGTGACTGTTTTCTTCTGATAGGTCTTTCCGCCGGGAGTGAGTTTTCTACCTATCGGCATGACATTCCGTAGCTTGCACTGGGTGTCAGGGTGGACTTTCAAAGAAAACGTTAGTTCATTCAAAATGGTAAGCAATTAATTGCAGGGAGGGATATTTTTCCATTGTATAGGCCAAAGCAGGAGCAGGGGCAGGGTGCCGGCCCTCCCCCATAGAAACTTGTCGTCCCTACAAGGTGAGGCATTACTATTGGTTAAATGCATGTCAGCAATTCACGATCTGTGGTTTCTTTTTGGTGGAAGCCTATAAAATTTTCTAATTTCGGTGTGAAGAAGACAAGCAAGTTTTCTATGTCTCGTTGGTGTACTTTCACGTCGAATTAACACTGTAAGTACTACCCATGACACTGAAATTAAAAGGAATAGAAACTTAGAAGGCCTTAAACGTGTTTACTAAACATTTATTAAACATTTATAATTTTAGAAGCACCAGAAGATTCATGTACATTTAATACACCTCTGAAGTTAACGCTTACAGTAGATGGAGATATAATCAGCTATTAAGTGTTATCAAATTACCACGCATGATCGTATACATTTTGCAAATACTGAGATGCTTACACAGTTCGCTCAAATACATGGCATATCACTTTTTAATTTTACCCTGGATATATAGGGTGCTTGTTGAAATTCCTTCTCATCAAGGTACATAATATGGGCCCTGTTCTTTGTATCACTATATCACGTACGCGATCTTTCATAGATGCATATCGTTCAGATATTCAAGTGAAAACAACTTGTCCCAAACTTCAAATGCTGGAAAAGTTTTAAGTTTCACCCAATTGAAAGCATAGTTGAACAAACATTTTTCGCAAATATCACATCCATCACTACTGAACAGCTCGTGCTCTTGTAAAGAGCATTTTCCAAAAGAAGTTAGATATTATTCTTGTTTCTTTTTCCTTTTCATTACGCACTAGATCACTACGTAGTGGCATAATCAGGTTTGCATTTACAAATACTGGGGTGGGAACCACGCTGACGAGATACGAGGAAGGGGCACGTTAACAAAAGCCTACCCCGTTTCCTCTTTTGAAGTGCAATTGTTTGCCCTTGACAAGACGTGCTGGGTAACTTATGATTGTATAACAGAGCATTTGTCACCGTTAATGCAATTGGGGATTTAAGATTTGTAGCCTAAGTATTAACATTTTCACAAAAGAGAGTTACGCGAGAGTTGTTGACCGTTTACCCGCAGACAGAACATGGGAATCGGAGCTAGCAGGTTGCGGTTTATCTATTCTGTGTTCTAATCCTAGGTCTATCTTCGGGGTACACATATATAGTCTGCTAGTGCAAAAAGCTCATCATAAATAAAGTTGCTCCAGTATAAACCAAGTAATTACAAGTTTCCGTTACTATACTACAGAAGCCGAGAAGTTCGAGGTACAGAGAAAACGCACATCAATTCCTCCGTACACCATACTAACAGATAATGTGGACAGAGAAATCCAAAATAGGAGAGGGGATACTTCAAGAACGTTGCAGTATAGCATGAAGGTATTGCATATCCTCAAAATAAATGGAAGTTTCATTGTTATTTGAGAACAGAGCCGTCTTGAAAAGGACTCTTTTATGTATTCTGTTCAGTTCATTCTACCGTTAATGAACAAACATGAAAATAAAGAAATACAGGCAAAAGTGTTTGGTATTGGTTACAAATGCAAGGACCCCAAAAACCCATAGGCTTATAAAAATTACATCAGGTAATGAAAACAACCAAAATATCCGGAACAGACTTAAGCTAGCCTTTTTGCTCATGTACTCGTTTTCGAGAGTCAGCATGCTAACAATAACAGTCTGGTCCTTGCATGTAGAAAACTTTATTGCATCTGCTCACCTCGCCGCAATTGATTGCCTTAAGCACGTGAAATTGCACCTCGAACTTTTCAGCTTCCGTACTATATACGGCAATATCAGAAGCAGCATAGAGACTATAATAGAAGCGGGCTGATCCGTAGATCTTGAAAGCAATATCAGAAAGTAGAATATAAGTATTAGGGTGTTCAGATTCTGAAGCAAAAGTTCTTCTCCCTACCCATAGAGGGATTTCAGTCACGTGACACTACCCAACTAGACGCAATTTTGAAGGGCAAGATCGCGCGTCTTTTTGTTTTGACGAGCACGCGTCCATTGTGTCACAGTAGTATCTATGGTTATGCCCAGCGTGTGTGCTGTAAATACGCTAACTGCGTGTGTGTTTTGCCCTTCAGTGCCTGGGAATCCATTGCGCGTGACGTCACATGAAATCCCTCTATAAGTCATTATTCACCATCACATAGCCTATGAACTTTATATCAATTAAATATTGAACTTGAGTTTTAGGCATGTTATCTTAAATAGGCATTTTAATGCAAAACGTAACTTGCTATCTTCTGGCGCTTCATAAATTCTCTATCCAATAACTTGCAATCTTTTGACATTCAACATATACTTAAATTTAATTACAATCAAGTTACTCCTTATACCATTGTACCGCGTATCTTCAGATTTGGACACTTCAGTTAAAATGGCAACAAGCAATCTTCGTATATTCAGGCACTTCCCTTGTGTCCATACCTGTGACACTAACACGCTGATTCACTTATACTCAGAAACCTAACTGTCAGATATAATTACATGTGACTGGACATTTCAATATGCAGGAAGTCTGCCTTAATAACTTCTTCAACGGTTAACATGGCTTGTAACGTTCGTACAATATTAAGACTTATCATGGACGCAGGAAACTGAACTTGGCTTTTTTGGGGGTACACCCGTTCTCGACCTCTTTCCTTATGAAATTCTTTTCGGATATTTTAGCACGTTTGCAAGCCTTTCAAAGTTAGAACGGAAACATACAAGAGACCCACATTTTTTACCAACGTTTTAGCCACGATTCCTCCACTTCCTATTAAAAATAATATCTTTAAAATGAACAACATTTATCATTACATATCTGTAAACTTAAAACCAAAAAGCAACAACAACAAACAAAATACTCAAGGATCACCAACGCTGACCTCAAAGTCTTTTTGACTGGTTTGTCACTGTACCCAGAAACTGAACTTACTTTGGCGTTAGTGTATAAAATACATATGTATCATATTTCGCCAATCCCATGAAGGTTTATAATTCAAGAGCTGTTGTCTTTTAATACTTATTCTTCCTTTAAAATGATTGATAAGTCAACTTTAAGCTATTAGTACATTATCTGTTCGACCTAAAAAAGTTACATAGGCGCCTTTGCAGTGGGTAAGAAAGAAGGAAAAAAGTGTAAAAGAACTTTCATCCAAACTGTTGTTGGCAACAAATATCATTCAGTGAACAATATACAATTCTAATGAAACCATATTTAACACAATAATACTAACTGACATGTAAACTTAAGGGAAAAGGGAAATGTTAATCTAGAAAAGTCGGTGAACTTGTCAACCTTTGAGAACCAGGCAGCTGATGTGGTGATGTAGTATGATTGTGAATCTACTTGCTCTTAAAACTACCTTTTATCTCATTAACATCACAACAGTGATATGTTATGTTTTGTTTGGACCTGAATAATTCAAAACCATCAGTATTCTGCGTCTCTTAATTGACTTTACTTATCATTTACTAGTCGTGAAATGACACCTGTTTTCAAGCGCTGGTCAATTTGTTATCGTCATAGAACATTGGATTTCTTTTTAATTGGTGGGAAAATGTTGAAGTTTAGTAACTAGGCATTTCGAATATTGAAGATGTCTAGAAGTAAGATTACAAAAACCCTACTATGGAACATTTTTTACACAAGTACACGTAACAGTAAACTAAAAAACAAATTACACACATTGTACACATTGTACACTTTGTACACATTGTACACATTGTACACATTGTACACATTGTACACATTGTACAAATTGTACACATTGTACACATTGTACACATTGTACACATTGTACACATTGTACACATTGTACATAATAATAATAATAATAATAATAATAATAATAATAATAATAATAATAATAATAATAATAATAATAATAATAATAATAATAATAATAATAATAATAATAATAATAATAATAATAATAATAATAATAATAATAATAATAATAATAATAATAATAATAATAATAATAATAATAATAATAATAATAATAATAATAATAATAATAATAATAATAATAATAATAATAATAATAATAATAATAATATAATAATAATAATAATAATAATAATAATAATAATAATAATAATAATAATAATAATAATAATAATAATAATAATAATAATAATAATAATATAATAATAATAATAATGAATAATAATAATAATAATAATAATAATAATAATAATAATAATAATAATAATAATAATAATAATAATAATAATAAATAATAATATAATAATAATAATAAGTAATAATAATAATATATAATAATAATAATAATAATAATAATAATAATAATAATAATAATAATAATAATAATAATAATAATAATACTAATAATAATAAGCGTGGATACCTACTTAGGGCGACAGTTACATTGACTTGTGTACAAAAATTTGAATTTTTCTAACCCTAACCCTACCCCTAACCCTACCCTAACCAAATTTTGTAGAGATACATTCTAGAGGAGGACGAACAATTTAAGCCTATTTCCGACAATAAAATGATTTTTCTATCTAGTACCTGAGAAATAAGGCGACACATAAACTGTCGCCTTAATTCCAAGTGTCGCCTTAATGTTGTTGAATTAGCATGAACTGTCGCCTTAAGGTGGAATCCATGCGGATAATAATAATAATAATAATAATAATAATAATAACAACAACAACAACAACAACAACAACAACAACAACAACAACAACAACAACAACAACAACAACAACAACAACAACGCCAGAACCTTGGCATATGTAATTAACACTTCTCCGTTTCATTCGAATTTTATTTTAAAAAGGTGTTATTTACATTCAATTCATGACGTAGATTTTCGGGGGGAAAGATTTTTTAACCACTGACATTCAAACTCAATACGAGACGGGCTTACATAAAATCCCCTAAAAGTAGGAATTTTATTTTCTTTTTCCTTTGAACCAATCGTCACCATTGAAACGGATATGCACTTTCCAAATATCACAGTTAAAGGGGAACCGGGGTGATGACATTGAAGCGATTAAAGGTTACACTTTTCCAATCTCATCTAAATATACCACTAAAACAGGCAATCAAAATTTCCAGGGCAAATTCCCACAAAAGACGTCAGGTGCAACTTAGGCTGGATACTAATTAAAATGGCACTTAACTTGAATTAGGCGGATATTTGACTTGTTTTGGTTAAAACCTAACAATTTCCAGATAGTCAAACTCAAAAGCACATTTAATTGAATGCCTTTTTGATCAATAGTTTATCACTTAGCAAATTTCCATCGATTCTCTGTTTACAAAGTATCCTGTTCCAGTTTAAGTGTGCTTGAAAGTATTCTTTTTATGTTTGAGTGTTTATGTGAGAACACAATGAAATCTAACGAAAACTAAGAAATGGTCACTTTGTTTTAAGTTTTTTTTCCAGAAAGAAAGATATTGTAAATCAAAATACTTCTCAAAGTAACTGTTGAAGGGACAAGGTACGGTAAAAAAATAAACAATATTAAAACACACAAACTATTTAAAAAAAAACAAGAAAATTCAGTAAACAGAACACTAAATAGTTGTCAAAAAGACATCTTCAGTTTCTAAAACTGTTACATATCTATGTACATGAAAAGGACACAATTTATACCTTTATAGGTAAACAACGATATTCTCTACAATACACTGAAATTTTCAAGTGTCCAAGTGGACGGTCGCCAACTTTGCAAGAACACTATATCTTTCCCGGCAGATAATGTGGATTCTTAAACAAAAGTCATTTGTTCAATGGTTAGTATGTTCATAAAGCCAACGAAACCACATGCGTTTAGATGAGACGTGAAAAAAATTTACGTTGTATTCCATTCTGTTTGCCTAAAATCTTGATCCATAGAAAGTGTGATTAAACATCTTTGGGGTCTTTTGTGTCTTTAACTATTATCTAAATAAGCGTAACCGATTGTCAAGTCTTCCCTTTTGTTTTTTTTTTCAAAAGCCAGGGCTGTAGTCAAGTCCACCAAGCTCGAGTCCAAGTCCGAGTCCAAGTCCATGAGGTCAAGTCCGAGTCCAAGTCCAAGTCCGAGGGCTCGAGTCCAAGTCCAAGTCCGAGTCCAGTGTTCTCGAGTCCAAGTCCGAGTCCAAGTCCAAAATTATGAAAACACGTTAAGTACAGTAACACGTTAAGTACAGTATTTTCCGGTGCTTGGCTTTGAAAGCTAGCATTTAGCTCAATATGCGACGACAAACTGACCAAACAAATAAGAAAAACCTCATGGCAAACTGAACGAAATTATAGTAAGAAACTGATCAATTACATGTTCACAACTGCAGTACCATAAACACTGTAGACGTTTACGATATCCTTCATAGACCTAACCCAGGTAGCACAATGTATAAAAGTCTAAATTATTGCCTGTTTAAGAGGAGCTTGTAGTAGTCCCTGCTTTTGGACCCAATCACGCCTTTGCTAAATTGAATCCATCTAATCTACGCCCCCCAAACAAAATTCAAAAACCAGTGTTCGCATTTTAGAGGGGCGGCTACGTACATGCAAAGAGCATAGGCGATGGCGAATCATGTCATGTGCTTATGTGAGGCACTCCGCTGACTAGCTGTCTTTTTGACAGATCCTACTCAGTACACATGGGTAGAATTTTACAAATTTATGACTTCTTTTGTTTAAGAATATGTACAGATCGGCATGCATTTTTAAAAAGCAGTAGCCTATTGTCAACTTTTTCTAAGGCAGAGGCGGAGCTTGGTGGGGGCGGTATTTGTAGGGGTTGCTACTTTCACTCAGGGCGGGCCGCCCCCTAAAACCCCTCGTGGAGAACACTGAAAACATGGTACCAGATACCAGCAACCTCACCTCTCTCACCTCATTTCCACAAAAAGGCAGGCACATATACACTCTTACACACATAAAAGAGTCAGCAACAATCCAGTTTTCTGAGCCTATACCAATGTATTATCATAATGGTATGCACATGCATACAATTTCTTCCTGATGCCGCCCCTAAATACTGTATCACAGACTAAATTAAGTGGTTTTAAAGGTGCTGATAAGGAACTGAAAAATTTTCCTAAAACTAACATCTTTTCATGGTACAAGTACCCATAACCTACAGTACAGAGGACCTACTACATCAAAGAAAACTATCAGCTTTGTTTCAGGCACATACCCTTTATTTTGGGAGAGTTATGAAATTAAAAATAATAGGATGAAGAAAAAGGCTGGACTTGATGGACTCGACTTCAAGTCCAAGCCAAAGTCCAAGTCCAGAGTGTCCGAGTCCGAGTCCAAGTCCAAGTCCAGAGAGGGCGAGTCCAAGTCAAAGTCCGAGTCCAAAAAAACCGGACTTAAGTCCGGACTTGAGGTCGAGTCCGGACTCGAGTCCTCCAGCCCTGTCAAAAGCAAAATCAGAGATGTTAGCATCCATACTTTTTGCTCAAGTAATTGTAGGAAACAGTGTGTACTATAAAGAAAAAATAAAAACGGCTTTAAAACAAACAGGCTTTACAACAGAATGCAGGCAGTTACTTAAAAGAGTTTCCCAGTGCAGAGCATGCATACACAGTATTAGTAACGACATCTTAAGTTTTAAGGCATTTAATATGCTATTTACATCAAAAAGACGAAGAAATATTTTTTTCATAGCCTACCCAAAATACGCTTTGATTATAAAGTGTCACTTTCCTTGTTACCTTTGCTGTAAGAGTTTCTTTCCCTACTGAAAAGCTCAAACTCAAGAGAAAAATAATAAATAAAATAAGTTGTTCAAATCAGGAGTTGTAACAGACTACTCCCTGTTTAACTCGTGTCCACAAAGTAACAGAAACCACAAAATTTTAGTTGAGTCGTTCAAAAATACGTATTTTATCCAATAATTAGGAAAAATGCAAAATACAGTTTGCCCGTAACTAAGAAATAAGAGAAAGACATGGTTGGTTTAAAGACTAAGTACAATAAAAGAAATAAACGCTATAACATTAAATCTGAGCCATGCAATATACAGCTACGTATAAAAAGATTTTTCGTGCATTGCCTGATACACTGCTAGTAGAAAAGTTTTAAACAACGTAATTTTTGACATTAAAAAAGTAAAAGTGAAAACTTTATAACTCAAGAAACTTCGTAAAATAAAATATTTTAGGAAAACCTTGGGGAATAAACGGTATTAAATAGATTGCTCGTACGCTATACAGTTGCATGAAACCGTCTCTTCATGCAATGTCTGGTGTGCAATCGTAGATATTAAAACTTGAAAGAATTTACACCTTCTCACACTGCAACACGACAACAGTCTTCATCAAAACCGTAGTTTTAACATGTAATGATAGCACAGTAAATATTGAAATAAAAATTACGAAGATGGCACTTTTTTAAATTGAAGGAAATGTTTGACCTGGACCAGAGACTACATTTCAAAAGAACATTGTTTTCTTCAAAACAGAACCTTTTTAGTAACATAGTACAATGAACACGTTCCTTTTAATTATTTAAGTGAACTAACAAATCGTCTTATATTAATATTTACAACTGTAGGTCGAAGTAGAAAAATTTTACATTAGTTCATGCTAACACTTGTCTCCAAACAAAGTACTTTAGTGTCTTGTCAACTTACAACTCCAGGCTGTTAAAGTAACTTGCACAAACTTAACCACAGAAAAAAATGGATGACAGGAGGGATGTGTTATAAGGTTATCCCTACTTGTCAACTCAGTGCATACAGAAGTGTGAACGCAACCTCCATTTCTTTTTCTTGCACATATCCACATTAACAATTGCTAAAGATAATCTGTACAATATTACAATAAAAGTCTGCCAGTTTTAGCATTTGCATGGAAATCCGACTATTACTACAGTCTGGTTGTAAAAATGGCGATTAGTATTCACATTTCATATCTTTTTTATTGGTATGGATACACTTTGATTTTGTTACACCAGTTTCACAAGTTAACTTATTTATCATATGTTGGAAAAAATCTCGACATAGTACTACGGGTGGCCATCAAGCTAATACAGACAAGGAAAAAGGATTGTGTATACTTAACAGTTTTTTAATAGTTTATTTTTGAACAACACTGTTAAGAGGGGCATTGTAAAGATAATTGCGGTATCGTTTACCTACAAAATTCAGTAAAAAAGGCAACGGAATTTTCCTATTTCCTAAAACAAACGTTGTCTCTCAAATGCACATTTCGGCTGCTACATGCAACCATCAGAGCCACGAAAAAATCCCCGCCTACCCCCAAAAGAAACATGCCAAAATGTGTAGTATGTGTAGTTTCGTTAACGAAGCCTACGCGTTTGCATTAGAATCCTCATAACTCGAAAGCACGCAACTTTTCCTTGGCCATGTCTTGTAAACAGTTGGCTAGAAGTGCGAGCTGACCTTAACAGCTCTAGAAAGCTTTTCGCCTGCAAACCAATCAAAGGCCAGACAAAGAAGACGTCATCAGTGTCCAGAATATCGTCAGAAGTGCTAGCAATGCGAACTGAACATTGAGAAATGTCATTTGCGGCAGGCCTTACAGTTGTTCATAATAGCCCAATCAGTACAGCATTCGAACCATACTTTTACATATTGGTGCTGTACCTACGGCAATAATTTACGTTGGTGTTCATAATGCGCTTTAGGCCTACTATAAATAGGGGAGAAAAAAGTACCTCAGGGTGTTAAATCCAAGAGAATATTGGGTCTCAAAAATTACCTTGCATGTTATAAAAATAAGTTATAATTCACGTAGGTTTGAAAATGGGAGTTCCTTTTTTCCTATATATTATCTAGCTATCTGACTACCATTGAACAAAGCATAATGTAAAGGGACGACACATTTGAAGACTTTCTACCCAAACTGGCCCCAAGCTCTCAAATTGCCAAATTTGCTGTTTTCTGTCGAATGAGCCACACTCGACAGCCACTACAAATAGCGAGAGAGATAAAGAAAGACGACTGAATGGTTTCTGGAGAGTTTTGGTATATGGAGGGAATCTGTATTAATTTTAACAATATCAAATCCTAACAAGTTTACATCCCAAATATTGGAGCAAAAGAGCATTTCTTGATCTACATCAATGATAAATATGAAGACCAATTGCTTGGTATAAAATGTAAGCAGGGGCATAAATACGGGGGTGTCGACACCCACAGTGAAAATCAAAAGTCGGTCTCTGAGCGCCGAAAAGTCGGCCTCAAACCCAGTTCAGTGTGCCTTTGTAACAGTAGACCAGATATTAACAACATTTGAAGTGCAAAAAAGCAGGAAAAAGGCCCTTGAAAATTAGGGTCGTACAACTATGTCAGCGGGAGTCCAAGAAATGTAGTTGGTCCAACAACAGTTCACCCCCCCCCCCCCCTGCGAATTCATGTATATACGCCCCTGAAGATAAGAGTACTTAAACCTACGTTTTTGAGTATTTGGCGTTTATTAAACATTACATCGACGTTTGACTGTTGAAAAAAAAACAATATGCAACCTGCTTTAAGGTTTCTCTTCAGTCTTAAACTTGCAGTAGTGTGTGAAATTTGACTGTTTTCTTTTTAAACAGCTGTTGAATTTTACACCTCGTCTTGGTTACAACGATCGTATAAGATGGGGTTCGCTCATTGTCAGTGAGTAACATTTAATTAGTGAGGACCATACTTCAGCTATAACTTAATGTTTCTACATCCGTAAACTATTGTAGAATCGACCAAAACAGTGTTTGATTTGCATCAATCATGCAAGGCTAGGAATATTTACATTGACTTATCTGCTGATATAAAGCATTGTTATATAGACAGTTTAACAGTTCATAATGATCTCAAAACTGACAGTATCGTTGTTGTCTCAAAGCATATACATGGAGTAGTGTGTACATATGCTATCGTACATGAAGTCAGTTATTACTTACAACTGTGTCTCTGTCTTGTTAACCTAGATTTGCTCTTACACTGACCTGCTTTCTTCTACAAATGTCACTTTTACAAACACTTCATTCTTTACACCTTTTAAGGAGGAAACTTTCTGTATTGGTCTTAGGAGATTTTGTTAAGCTTGAGTCACTCATTGGAATCTGTGGGATCGGCAAATATTTCTGAAGGGGTTTGTAGGGATTCAGTTACGCTGATTCTTCACCAGTTTCGTTCACTTGCAAGTTTCGCTGGCCAGCAATAAAGGAGGGTTCGTTTTTCTTCCTCTTTTTCATTGTTGGAATAGTGTAAATGAAAGGATTGAAGGCAGAGTTTATCGGCATAACAAATATAGCGAGCCACGCGTACATGTCAGTACTTATCTTAACACCAGTTTTAGACAGAATCCCTACTACTATGACCGGGAGCCAACAGATCATATCTGTGCCCACAATAATTGACATCTTTAATGCAGTTTTTATTTCATCTTTGTTTTTTCGGCGCCCTGAATCTGCCCTGAATCGAATTATCGATATGAACATGGCCACGTAACACACAGTGATGATAAGTACGCACGTGGAAGTGAAGTATATGTACACAATCTGTGAGTACAACCACTGTAGATCATTAGAGTCATTCTTGATTACTGAAGCCACTCTCCCATAGAAGTCAACTTCAACATTCACGTCATTTCCCGTAGTCTCAGGGACAGTAACAAATGGTAAACCCAAACAAACATCGGATAAACCGAATAGTCCTTGGACAAAGACAGAGAGGATAATTGGCGTAACTGCCATTACAACGCTGACGATCCATATTAACACACATATCCCTATGGTTACCTTTGTCCCAAAGCGAATCCCGCTGAATGGAAATGAAATGGTGAAAAACCTTTCAATACTTACAAAAGTTAAACTTAAAACTGATGCAACGTTGGACACAAAACCAATGGATCCAATTATTTTACACCCTATTCCGTTCCTCCAACCGTAAGCAGAGAGAAAGTAATCCTCTCCAAATTTGGCATCAGCTACCCCGATAGAGAAAAGGTACACTCCCATAAAGAAGTCAGCAATCGCCAGGCTCACGAGAAACGCATTTTGTTTTGTATTCACTTCGGTTGCAAACACATTGCGCATAGCTGGGATTTTAGCTTTGATTCGGCCTACTATTACAACCAAATTTGCTAGCATAGCAGACAGACATACAAACCAGAGCGTAGCACGAAGGACATGATTTGGGAACATACTCCCACAAGCATTGAAAGGTGAGGGCGGTGTTGTACAGTTAGAACCGTTGTTGTTGGCGAAGAGACAGCAGATTCCGTAGTGGTCAGTTAATCTGAAGGAAAATAGAAACTGATTACAGACTCTCTGGACTAGGAGTGTACGGATTTTTTTTTTCGTTTTTTTTTTAAAGTTAAATGAAGGTTGAGGAGAGGTTTCTAAAAATGAAATAAATAAAAAAAAAATGGCCTTCCGATTCCAAGAGTCAACGGTATCAAAAGTTGAAAACAGTAATACTGTCAACAGCTATGCAGTCCCCTTGTTACTGTTCAATACTTCACAGTTTATAGCCACTGACAAACACCTGTCATCATGAACAGTTACCTCATCAACAGGCGCTCTTGAAAATTACATGCATTTATTACTTTAATGAATTATGCTCCCTCTACTATACGTGCTTTAGTATTTTAAAGTATGGCCTAAGCATTTTAAACTTATTTCAAAGCATTTCAGAAATACGAAGTTTAGGTTTGATGCAAAGTTAGTGCAATAGGGCTTTAATTTAAACTTTAAAGAAATATTAATTGGCATTACATCACTGGGAAGGTTTGAGGTAAGAATGTGTTACGGGAGCGACTTATTATGGGATTGCATTGCCCAAGGCTCCTCACCCCGATAAGTCTGAAATTTATCTCCGTCACAGATAAATGAGCTAACCTTTTTTTTGAGTTTCAATTATTTGTTGTTCCCTTTTCTCAATTTCTCTCTCTTTTTGTCTGTTGCCAATAAAAAATTTTGCAATAGCAATGACCCGCTGACAAATACAATTAAGAACCTCTGACTAAGAAGGAAAACACCAAGAACAGAACGGTAGCCGTTTTTCAATTCTCTTTTGTTTTCTAAAGATTGCCACTTAATTGGGACATTCAGGCCTACATTACACTAACAGACTTCTGTGCTATCTGAAGCGGATCATGGATACTGTAGAGAGCTCGTTCAATTCCTCCTCTCTCTCTGCGCGTAGGAGACCTGTGGAAGAATGCCAAGCATTGGACACACTTTTGCGGTATATCAGACCAAACAAAGCACTTTCATTCGTCTGCATTAACAGCGAAGTAACCTCAAAAAGGTCTGTTAGACCGAAGCTTAATAAGTTCGCTTGAACATTACTTGTAGCAGTGTATTTTCCAGACCAATGAGTACTTAGTGCAATTTAGCTTGTGATTACTCAAGGAAAATTCTTGTGTCAGTAATAATGTAAAATTGTTTTTACGAGCACGGATATAAAATACTGCAATATAGTCAATCTTATAGTTTTATGAAACAAATACGACTAAAGCAAACATTTTTCAAATAGTACGGTTTGTCACAGCAAACCCTAATACATTGGAGTATAGGCTAAATATGCGTTAGACAATGTACTCACTAATATGAGTACCCTATAACAAATGTCAAAATGACGTGAGAAAAGTTTAGATAGCTATGGTTAACTATGGTTAACTTGGGCCAACATTACTTATTTAATTATTAATTTAATTATTTATTCATTCTGTTTACTTTGATTCAGTAAATTTTCGTATCAAATTTAATTCACTCACATTATCTCCAAATTCGTTAGATTCCTGAAGATGCGCTTATCGATGTCAAACAAGGGATTATTCTTGAGATTCCTACTCGAAAAGAAAAAAACAAACAACAACATTCACAACTAAGAATAATGTGATGGAAGCCGTTTCACGTGCGATTAAATGCAGCTGTAAAGGATAGTATTTACACGGGCGTGCAGTATATTTAAAATACTAACATAGGTAAACAACCTACCAGAGAAATCAAAAGCTAATTTAGGGTTTCTCTGAACCATACGGGTTCGTGAGTGGGCATACGTGTGTTATTGCAAACGTTGCAGTCTGCATGCGCTTTGTACCAGGAACATGCAGTACATTATTAGAAGAATGGCATATGAAAGACATAAATCTCCTTCCATAGTGCGGTACAGCTATGCGCATATATACTTACCTTTACAGCTGCATTTAATAGCATGTAAGCCTTTACCGTTGTCGTTTATTCGGGTGGCATGATTTTACAAAGGATGACAATGAAAGCTAGAGGCCCGCAGGGAATGTTTAAAACTTACACTTCTGCGTTACAGCAAGGGCTAAAAAGCTAAAAAGTTCCCACTCATAATGACCAAAACTACTAAAAAAAATTGTACAAAAATGACTTCCTCCTGTACACGATCTTCAACAAATGTGAATGATCGGGATTGCCAGATAAAAGGAAATTACGTCTTACACTGCTTTTTTTTGGGGGGGGGGGGTTATCATGTATTCGCAAACATGGGCTGCATCATTGCTAGCTTTAAGCCGGTTGCCAAATTTCATTATTCATGAGTATTTTTATTTTATTACCCTTGTTACTGTTCTATGAATGTGGCTTGGATCAAACAATACAAGTTATTGTCCCTTGTAGTTCGCAGTGTGCCTTGATTCAGTCATTATAACCCTCTAATCTGTGACAGTTGAATTCCCCCAATGTTGTGTATAGATCATGCAAGAAATGAGATTCTCTTCATGTGTGTATATCAGCCTTCCTCTCTGTACGCTTGGCAACATCATATACTTTGTATGTAAAAAATAAAATTGAACAGCTTCATGTAATAAAAGAAATCGAACAAATTCTTTACAAATTTACTGTCCGCGATAATTCTTTCCCGTTATCTAGCAATAATGTAACAAAACCCGTACCGCAGGCTGTTTAAGAGTAAAACTTTGTATGGGCAGAATGATACTCACAATTCGCGTAGATCTAATGGCAATGCTCCTCTCTCAATCTTTGAAATCTTGTTCTTGTTTAGATACCTGAGAACGAAAAACTTGTATTATAAGATAAGTTGCTCCTTGACATTTATATAAATGTAAATAAGTTTGTTCTTACTACAATGTAGACGCCTGGACAGTATACGACTTTTCTGTCAATTTTAGTGAGCGGCTGTCATTTTCTCTCCTTTCGGTGGTCAGAAATATGCGACCATAAGCAAAAGCAAGTTTTGCGTGAAAAGGTTTAATTTATCCGTTCAATCGGGTACAGACACCAATGGGGTGAAATGACTTTACGTTTTGGCA
This sequence comes from Holothuria leucospilota, assembly GCA_029531755.1. Lineage (NCBI taxonomy): Eukaryota > Metazoa > Echinodermata > Holothuroidea > Aspidochirotida > Holothuriidae > Holothuria > Holothuria leucospilota. The sequence goes on along the minus strand of CM055978.1, from coordinate 23,936,735 downwards.
GTTATTTACGAGTTGAGGCAATTTGAGTGAAAACAATATACGAAACGGATTTATTAGAGCCGAAAATCTATAGATTTTTGTTTAATAGAATACCAAATATTTCCGAAAGAATTTTCAACTACCGGTGCTTTGGCCTGGTGAATACAGACGTCGTTATTTAAAGCAATGAAGCTTAGCATTCGGGAGGTCCAGAATTGAATCCCCGACAGAGCGGGTTTCACTCTGTTTAAGAGCAGGGTACGGTTTTGTATCTGGCCTTAATAACTTTCATGAGAGAACAATTATAGATGTAAAAAAAAAGTGTTGTTCTCTAAATTTTGTACAAAAAATCAGCACTAACTTTGCGTTGGTCATGAAATGCCTGACACAATTTGGAGGTCACTACCACTGTCTATTTATGTAGTCGACGAGTTTACATAGTTTAACCACGGTTGACGGCAGATAACATTTGACCTCTAACAAACCCATAGGGATCTCTCTCTCTTAAAGTGAAAAACCTATATACCAAGTAAGAAAAGTATCCATCATCCCCGCCCCGAATCACAAAGGGGAAAGAGGTATTAAAAATAGGTGCAGCGAGCTTGTTTGACCATCAATGACTTGTACCGATTTCTAATAAACTTGCAGGGTACCAAAGCACTAAAACAGTACAACCTCATCTTGCTGTCATTTCGGAATGACACTTATTATGTCAACCTCAAAAGGCAATGGACAAAGTGAAAAAACATTAAGGTTTATACAGAAACACCGTGAAAATATCAAAATGCCAACTTTATTATAAATATCAATCCATCATGTAAATATTTTTGCTACGGAATACACCTGAAAGAGAGATACATTTGACGTTTCGCAAAACTCTAGCGACATATTGGATGCTAAAAGCAGCTTTGCTCTCCCGACCTTACCGCCTAACATCACATCTATATTTGTATACACAATACATCCAGGCTTGTAAACAGTCATGTCATCAATCCTGCAACGATTCAGTAACACACACACACACATACATATATATATATATATATATATATATATATATATATATATATATATATAGGTAAAAATGAAGTAGTAAATAGTGCTAAAAGTTTGTGAAAAATTCCACGACGTTTCGGGTTTAAACCCTTCATCAGGTGGCAAAAATGCAACTGATCGTTGACACGGCCAAACGTACAATTTAAAAAAAATACACAATACAATTGGGCACGGTAAACCTCGGCTAGGAAAACAGACAGTGTTAAGTGGTTACCACAAGTCAAAAAAATGCAGGAATTGCTGCGTTATAACAGTTCAAGTCTAACGTTCAGACCATGTGGGGACAGGGTTCCAAGTTTCATGATTAGGCGGTTTTCGGCAGCTAGGCGGTCATGATCGGAACCTCGACACGAGATGGCCGCGAAACCATCAAGTCACGGATCGAGCATGTTGACGGGGGATTGAAGTGGGTGGCTACCGGGAACCCTGGGAGGTTCTGTTTGATTGATCTCAGGTGCTCGGTGACTCGGTCAGCAAGACGACGTTTTGTTTCTCCCACGTACAGTATATTACAGCGTTTACATACGAGAACGTAAACAACATTGGCTGAAGTACAGGTAAAATGCTGATGAACGTTAAACCGGTTGTTGTTGGGACCTACAATGGAAAGGTTTTTGTAATAACAGACACACGGGCAAGAATAGAATCTCCCACGGTTGCAAGGAAAAGTTCTGGGGTGTCAGGCACTACTGCTTGAGGTTGAGAGGCACGGACCAAGTGCTTAGATATGTTCTTTTCAATTCTGAATGCCGTGATGGGGGGATCAGGGAAATGGTCACGGGTGGATGGGTCATGACGGAGGGTCTCTACATTCCTGTAAATGGCACGTACAATGGGGGTTACAGATGGGTGAAAGGATAGGACCAACGGGATACGTCTGGTGGGTGTATGGTCAGTTTTGGGGGCAAGGGCAGAGGCTCTATCAATTCCTTGTATGCGTTTCAGGGCATTAGAGAGCACTCTTTGTGGATACTGGCGTTGTTCAAAGAAAGAAATAATCTGCTTGGAAACTTTAGCGAAATCCTGGTCGTCGGAACAAATCCGTCTGGCCCGTAAAAGTTGTGAGAAAGGAATCGAATTGGTACAAGATCTGGGGTGGTTGGAAGGGTACATGAGGTAGTTGTGAGAGTCAGTAGGCTTAAAGTGGAGATTGGACTTGATTTGACGGTCGGAGATGGATAGTTCCGTGTCTAAAAACACTACTGAGGAGTTGGAAATACAGTGAGTGAATTTCAAAAACGGGCAGAACGTTTCAGCAAAGTTAATGAACTTTTCCAAATCGTTTCGAGGACCCACTGCGACCCCAACAATATCGTCAATGTACCTTTTGTAAAGTATGGGCTTGATCCCGGTGTATCGTGAGAACAACTGCTCCTCAAAGTGGCCCATGGTGAGGCAGGCCACAGAAGGTCCCAGTTTAGTGCCCATAGCTACTCCTTTAATTTGGCGGAAAAAACGACCATTGAACTGAAAGCAATTTTGTGTGAGGACTAGTTCAGTCAAGCGAAGAAAGGTGGTGGTAGGGATGCTAGGGTCCTGGCGTTGATCAAGGTAATGGCGTATGGCTGCTAAAGCAGCGTGATGGGGGATTGAAGTATAGAGGCTGCTGACATCCATGGTGAATAAAGTACGTTCACTGGGATTCTCAGGAAACTCAAATTTTGAATTAACCTAAGGAAGTGAGGAGTATCCTGGATAAACGAAGGTAGGGTTGAAACTAATGGGGAAAGTACAGAATCTACGTACTGTGAAATCAGAACCGTGGGGCAGCTGTGGGAAGACACAATGGGACGACCAGGATTATTGGCCTTGTGAATTTTGGGCAGTAGATAGAAATTGGAGATTTGTGGGCAAGGGTGCAGAAGGGCTTTAGCCGATTCAGGAAGATGTTTTTGACTTACAAGGGTAGCTAAGGTTTTCTTGACCAAGGTTTGGATTTCAGAAGTGGGGTCCATCGGCAGTTCGGTGTATGCTGTTTGGTCTGAGAGTTGTTTCTCAGCTTCAGAAACATAAAGATCTCGACGCCAAACAACAGTGGCACCGCCCTTGTCAGCAGGCTTAATAATCAAATTCTTGTTCTTCTTGAGGGACAGAAGGGCCTTCTGCTCGTCCAAAGAAATGTTACGAAAGGGAGTTACTTTGGGAGGAAGGAGACGTTCTAAATCGGCATTAATGGACTCAATTACACTGTCCAGGACCTTGCTTTTACCAGGTTTAGGGGTCCATGGAGATCGCTTAGACTGAAATGAACGGAAAACGTCCTCCGATGAAGTGTTTTCGGTTTCATCGGAATCTCCAAAATGTAAGCGAAGGCGTTCATTTCAGTCTAAGCGATCTCCATGGACCCCTAAACCTGGTAAAAGCAAGGTCCTGGACAGTGTAATTGAGTCCATTAATGCCGATTTAGAACGTCTCCTTCCTCCCAAAGTAACTCCCTTTCGTAACATTTCTTTGGACGAGCAGAAGGCCCTTCTGTCCCTCAAGAAGAACAAGAATTTGATTATTAAGCCTGCTGACAAGGGCGGTGCCACTGTTGTTTGGCGTCGAGATCTTTATGTTTCTGAAGCTGAGAAACAACTCTCAGACCAAACAGCATACACCGAACTGCCGATGGACCCCACTTCTGAAATCCAAACCTTGGTCAAGAAAACCTTAGCTACCCTTGTAAGTCAAAAACATCTTCCTGAATCGGCTAAAGCCCTTCTGCACCCTTGCCCACAAATCTCCAATTTCTATCTACTGCCCAAAATTCACAAGGCCAATAATCCTGGTCGTCCCATTGTGTCTTCCCACAGCTGCCCCACGGTTCTGATTTCACAGTACGTAGATTCTGTACTTTCCCCATTAGTTTCAACCCTACCTTCGTTTATCCAGGATACTCCTCACTTCCTTAGGTTAATTCAAAATTTTGAGTTTCCTGAGAATCCCAGTGAACGTACTTTATTCACCATGGATGTCAGCAGCCTCTATACTTCAATCCCCCATCACGCTGCTTTAGCAGCCATACGCCATTACCTTGATCAACGCCAGGACCCTAGCATCCCTACCACCACCTTTCTTCGCTTGACTGAACTAGTCCTCACACAAAATTGCTTTCAGTTCAATGGTCGTTTTTCCGCCAAATTAAAGGAGTAGCTATGGGCACTAAACTGGGACCTTCTGTGGCCTGCCTCACCATGGGCCACTTTGAGGAGCAGTTGTTCTCACGATACCCGGGATCAAGCCCATACTTTACAAAAGGTACATTGACGATATTGTTGGGGTCGCAGTGGGTCCTCGAAACGATTTGGAAAAGTTCATTAACTTTGCTGAAACGTTCTGCCCGTTTTTGAAATTCACTCACTGTATTTCCAACTCCTCAGTAGTGTTTTTAGACACGGAAACTATCCATCTCCGACCGTCAAATCAAGTCCAATCTCCACTTTAAGCCTACTGACTCTCACAACTACCTCATGTACCCTTCCAACCACCCCAGATCTTGTACCAATTCGATTCCTTTCTCACAACTTTTACGGGCCAGACGGATTTGTTCCGACGACCAGGATTTCGCTAAAGTTTCCAAGCAGATTATTTCTTTCTTTGAACAACGCCAGTATCCACAAAGAGTGCTCTCTAATGCCCTGAAACGCATACAAGGAATTGATAGAGCCTCTGCCCTTGCCCCAAAACTGACCATACACCCACCAGACGTATCCCGTTGGTCCTATCCTTTCACCCATCTGTAACCCCCATTGTACGTGCCATTTACAGGAATGTAGAGACCCTCCGTCATGACCCATCCACCCGTGACCATTTCCCTGATCCCCCCATCACGGCATTCAGAATTGAAAAGAACATATCTAAGCACTTGGTCCGTGCCTCTCAACCTCAAGCAGTAGTGCCTGACACCCCAGGAACTTTTCCTTGCAACCGTGGGAGATGCAATACTTGCCCGGTGGTCAGTTATGACAAAAACCTTTCCATTGTAGGTCCCAACAACAACCGGTTTAACGTTCATCAGCATTTTACCTGTACTTCAGCCAATGTTGTTTACGTTCTCGTATGTAAACGCTGTAATATACTGTACGTGGGAGAAACAAAACGTCGTCTTGCTGACCGAGTCACCGAGCACCTGAGATCAATCAAACAGAACCTCCCAGGGTTCCCGGTAGCCACCCACTTCAATCCCCCGTCAACATGCTCGATCCGTGACTTGATGGTTTCGGCGGCCATCTCGTGTCGAGGTTCCGATCATGACCGCCTAGCTGCCGAAAACCGCCTAATCATGAAACTTGGAACCCTGTCCCCACATGGTCTGAACGTTAGACTTGAACTGTTATAACGCAGCAATTCCTGCATTTTTTTGACTTGTGGTAACCACTTAACACTGTCTGTTTTCCTAGCCGAGGTTTACCGTGCCCAATTGTATTGTGTATTTTTTTTTTAAATTGTACGTTTGGCCGTGTCAACGATCAGTTGCATTTTTGCCACCTGATGAAGGGTTTAAACCCGAAACGTCGTGGAATTTTTCACAAACTTTTAGCACTATTTACTACTTCATTTTTACCTACCTACTTCATAAGTGCTACGCAGTACTTTGACCTTATATATATATATATATATATATATATATATATATATATATATTATATATATATATATATATATATATATATATATATATATGTATCTTCATAAGGAGAGTTTGATGAGATTATTTACTCAGACTGATGTCAAAGAGTACAATGATAACATTCAAAACTTGTGGAGGAACTGATACCAGCAATTATAGACAAGAAAAAGTAAAATTAGAAAGTTATTGATTGTGGTCGTGGATAAGAGTAAAGTTTGGATTTTAAAGTTTGAATTTAAGTTACAAATGTTTGGCATTCTTCAAAAGTGACAGTGATTACGTAATATAACAGTTTTGCCCAATATAAGTGTCTCACTGTAACAGAATCTTTTATATTGTTGTGTTCCAGTGTAATTGAATACTCTTTGCTAATTACAATAGTAAAGAAAAAAATCCACTATTTACTTACAGAGTCCTCAATGTGGAAGGAAAGACACCTTTATCAATTGATTTAAGTAAATTGCCAGATAATGAACTGTAAGAAAACAAATGTTTATACATTCATGAAATACTACTTCTTAGAGCATGTAAAACTATAGTGTGAACACTTTTACAATTACGTAAATCAGAATTTATCCAAAAATTCAGTCTTCATATTAAGAAGGGTAGCTCAAGTAAGAACAAATTAACCAGGGTTTATGCAGCAACCTTCATCTTTTATTTTTAAATGCTTATGTTTTCATTTCTCTCTCGCACACTCGTTTATAGCACGGCAGAACTAGGCATGAGATTAGCCTAGTTACTGATTCCTTTTCGAATCTGCACAAAGCATTTATTTGATCTAGAGCTCTTCATGTAGGCAGCCTTCAAAGTATAGAATATTGATCAAAGTACATACTCAAAAATTATTTTGCAAAACATATGTTTCTTTGGCCGCTTATTTTGATTTCAAGATGAGATTTATCCTCAATTACTCCAGAACACATATCACTTCAAAATAAATGTTTTTGGAAAAGAAATCTTTAACAGGGTTACAGCAATTATAAAGCCGCGGTCACACTACAGCGAATTCGGATCGGATTCCGATCCGATTTTTGTGAGTTTTTGTCAAAATCTTCTCCATTTCAGGTCGGAAAGAACCCAAAATTGGCCAACATGTGTAATTATATGTTTTTTATCGCAGGACTACGAAAATTAAATTTATACGAATTATTTCGTGACGTCACATCGACAGACACCTTTTATCGGACTACGCGTGTCCGATAAAAGCTGTTTGTCGGTGTAACGTCACGAAAAAATCAGTTAACATTTTATTTTCATAGATCTCTGATGCAAATCATGTATTTACACTGGTTGGCAAATTTTGGGCTCTTTTTGACCAGAGATAGTGAAGATTTTAATAAAAACTCACAAAAATCGGATCGGAATCCGATCCGAATTCGTTGTAGTGTGACTGCGGCTTAAGTCCTCATAAAAACTCGATTTCTCCAATTTTATCGGATGTTATACAGTTTGACCAATATTCAAATATTGATAATACAGGGGACTACTCTTACATACTTATAAAACAGTCATTGCTATTTTAGAGCTAGAAAGACTCCGTTGTAACCCCTTCACCTATACAGTCATTTCTTTATACTAATGGCCATATAGTATTTTGGGGAATGTTGACTGGTAGGAACCGTAACAGGGGCTGGAAAAGGATCTCACAATCGTAAGATGCATTCGGTTTTGGTGATCTCTCAACCTTTTTGAAAAGTGGCAATTGTTTATAAAATAACTACAGAACTACTTTGAGGCTTGTTGTGGATCCTTTTAATGCTCGATGAAATGTGCCAAGCGAAACTGCATCGTACATTTATGGTGAGATGTAACTATTGCGGTAAAATATTAATTACAGCAGCACATGTTACATAGTCCATTCCCTATTAGCTAAATATAAAATTTCGACATACCAGTTACGATGCTACTTACACACTGTATCTAAGTGTCCATCCGGAAAACCTAAAGGAGACACAAGATCGGTGATGGAATCACACAGGTCAGAACACGGAATACATTACTTCAATGATCTGAAGCAGTTTACTTATTAAAACATCGAGGATTGTAACCTTGGTGTCCATGTCCTGCATGGTTATATAGGCCTACTGTAACGTCCGGCCCAGTGATGCTGGCGTAGGAATAACTTGAAAATAAAAGACAGCTGGCTCCAAAACAATATAAGAGGTCAAGATAAAATAGACGAACAGAATCTGTAAAGTTTACCAGTTATAATTCAAATACCACAAATAAAAGCAAACTATTTACATAACAAGTGCGTATACTAATTTCCAACTATTTACACTATTGATACAATGAACTACATAGAAGGTGACGCACTGCGTCGAGGGTGACGCACTGCGTAAAGGACGACACACTGTGTAGAGGGTGACGCACTGCGTAAAGGACGACGCACTGCGTAGATGGTTTTGCATTTACACACCTTACTAACTAGACAACCTATCTTCCAGAAATTACTCTAAGTCCGAAAACAAACCCAGCCCACATAGCTAAACCAAACCCTCACGTTAAGAATCTCCAATTTCCACCGCTCCCCCTTCTCTCTTCCACGTGTCCGTGCTTTTTAAACCACGGAAGCACGCCCACACATTCGCCGACCATTTTACGACTACAGTGCAGCCAATCCAAATGGAGAATACGCGGTCTGATCAACTGCCAGACAGATAACAGAACTATTTACATACGTCAATGGGGTTAAAATGGCGAAATAATTAAAGAAAATTTATTTGGAAGCATGATAATAAAGATAGTAGCATATTCAATAGCACGAAGCCGTTTTTTGTACGTTTTGGTGTTAATTTAACATCATGTTACGTCACTGTAATTAGAAGTAAGGATAAACTGCCATTATTTGTATTTTAAAGAGGTTCTTTCCAAACAGCAAAGCTACTGGATATTTGTTACCCTATCAATGTATAACAGAGTATTCTACTGATCATTTTGCCGTATGCATGATATCACATCACACCACTACGTCATCATGATCTCCAAATACGACACAAATGCAAATAACTTCACCATGGTGAGTAGTTACCCCTTCGCCACTCTGTGTTGAAGCTGGAGTTCGAAACCGAGGCCAAAATTTGAGGCCAATCATGAATAAGTACCGACATTTCTTACCCCGACCAAAGGCATGTCCGAATTCAGGTTAGCAAATTAAATTCGGGATAATAGTTCCGACAGAATCGTGATGTTTAATAGCAGCCATACCGTTATGCTGAATATAGATGTGTGCAGAAATGTCCAGAAAAATAATGTCTGAATACTTATTTCAGAATATGGTCAGGCTTTAGGTTTAAATGTGTTGAAAATATTTTTAGGATTATTTTCCTTATTATTATGCTACATTGTAATTTTACCATTGGCGGCCGTTTTGCTTTTGCCGCCATCTTGGTTCACCTAAATTCCAAAAAGAAATGTTCTAAAAAATTTTATAATCATTTGGCATAAACATGGCCATATATCAAGAGTAAGTGTGTGAAACATATTTTTCATAAATATTTTTCTCATTATTTCAATATGTTATTACAATTAAATGGACGACCATTTTGCTATTTTCTCCATCTTGGTTTACATGGAACCTGTAAAACATGTCCAGAAAAATACGTTCTGAATATTTAGTTCAGATTGTGGGAGAGATTTAGGTTTAAATGTGTTAAAATATTTTGTAAGGATTATTTTCCTTATTGTTTTAAAATATTGTAATTATACCACTTGAAAAATACGTCTAAATTATAGGGCTCAAAATACAGCCAAATATAAAGAGCAACTGTCACAAATATATTTTTAAGTGTTATTTTCTCATTATAGTAATATATTGAAATTTTAAAATAAGTAGCCATTTTGCTATTTCCGCCATCTTGGTTGACCCAGATCCCGCAAGAAATGTCCAGAAAAAATACTTTTTGAACATTTACAACAGAATATTGATGCAGGTTAGGTTTACCTGTGTCAAAAGTATTTTTAATGAATATTTTTCCTATTATTATAATATATTGACATAATTATTGCACTGGAGGCCATTTTGCATTTTCCGCTATCTTGGTTGTCTTGAATTCTAAAAGAAATATATTAAAAAATAACTTAGGATTATTTTTCATGAAATATGACCAGCTATTAAGGGCAGCTGTGTCAAAAGTATTTTTCATGATTATTTCTCATATTAGTTTTACTCATTATGATCGTTATATTGGCGACCATTTTGTTGTTTCCGCCATCTTAGTTAGTTTGGGGTCCTACATAAAATATCAGAAATCATGCTTTGTATTTTTTGTCCAATCTCCTACCAAGATATTTAGGGTTTTTAATCAAAACATATTTTTAATGATTATTTTATGAAACTTTTTTGCATTTTTGTTTATTTTTTATTTTTGTGGGGAATTGTTACTGTATTGTTTTTATTTTTGTGGGGAATTGTTACTGTATTGTTTTTACTTTATCGGCGCTTTTCGGCCATATTGGCTGGCGAGTACTCTTGTGTCAAGAAGTGTTAAGTTTAGCGTTAATTATGTTTTTACACAGTTTTTGAAAGTATTTCATTCAGTTCTACGGCCATTTTTTTGCCATCTTGGTGAACTAAACCTCCCCAAGACTGTCCCAAAAAGTATTTTTGGAATTTGTGTTTTAAATATGATCAAATTTTAAGAGTCGACGCCTCAAAAATATTTTTAAGAATGTTTTCTTCATTATTATTTAATACAAAATATTCATAATTTTTGCCGGCATTTAGTTTTTTGCAGCCATTTTGGATAAGTGAAACCAAAAATATTTACTGTTACCTCTTGATTTCATGTTCAGGGGACCAAAAGGTTTCCAAAAAATATTGCATCGGAGAGTTGTGGTGGGGGTGCCCTTGAGGTGCCTCTGGCCCATGACCCACTAAGTTTCTTTTCCAATATTTGGAGAATATATTAAGTACTTTGACCGAGGCTCTCTCTCGAATGGAATGTACTTTTCAGCAAAATATTCCATTTACAACCAGAATCATACATCAGACAATTATAAGGACGAGAAGGGTGATTAGGCCTACATGGGAAATGAACAATTACCTTGTGTTGTACAATGAAGGACAAAGCAGCATGCCATGCGTGAACCGCCCAAAAAAGTAATTTTCAGATTGGCCTGTATGACGTTATTGCCTGTATGACGTTATTATGTGTGTCATGCCATCTAATATCTTTAACGCATTATAGTATATAAGCGATTCTAATATTTTGCTTCTGTGAAAAAGGAGAATGCGATTTGTTTTCCATGCACCCATTGTAAACAAACTCATATAAGTGGCGTACGGTCAGGTTCTACTGTACTACTTAATTCTTTGCAGAATGTAAAGTGCACAGGAACATACACTGTATGGTTGAAAACTTACATCATATACAGTAATGTTAGTCAAGTGCATCTATTGCGGTGACACCATCAGGTATATTTTTGCAGTTGACGCCCTTGCATCCACCTCATGCACTAGAAAATTGGTGAACCTGGGCGGTCGTTCACCAAAGTAACATGTATCAACTTGACACAGGTTTCCCCACTTTGATCCAGATTTCCAGGTGTTACAATCATGCAGGGAAAACAGTTGTTCTGCGTATCAGATTGGTTCCAATACCACATGTGTCGCCCCCACATCCCACTACAACCGAGAGACGGGATGACTGATTTCGGATCTGTGATCAGCGTGGTCGATAACCTCTAGGACGCAATTCTTATCAAGCGTGAGTAGCTTCGATTTCATCCCCTTCTTCCCCTGGGGTGGGGAACGGGTGAGAGGGAATAACCTTCCTTCAGCTTCAGAATAACGACAGTAACACCCCTGGGTTTTCGGACAAGCTCATTTCTCAAAAATATAATTTTCAGTCCCTTAGTTTTTGTAATATCTGGTTTTTATTAGAGGGCGCCCTGTATTGGGTCATAAACCTATGCAAATAAGCTGTGCCATCAATATGACCCACTTTTATCTAATAAAATATGTTGCAGTGCTTTCATGATATTTTTATCGTAGATATGTTCTTTTTGGTGAGCTTGCGGAACAACAGGGGAGTGAGGGCGCTTTAAATATATGAAGGAGAAATACGACAGCATTATGTATTTGGCCTAGACAATTGACAAAAAGTGACCTTTAATTCTTCTGCTGTCTTTGAATGTACCTTTTAAGGGAAATATACCTGCAAGAGGGCGCTGTTATATAGGGGTGACAGCCCCTTCCCCTGGGGTTTGACTTACGACCTTTCTGAATTAACATATGACTTTTTTTGATAAAATTCAACGTTTCCAATTCCATATGAAAACGTCTCTAGAACAGTTTTTACACTATCGGTAATTTTTTTTTACATTATCGGTAGACGAGCTTTTTTACATTATCGGTAAATTTTTTTTACATTATCGGTTCAAAGTTTTTTACATTATCGGTAAATTTTTTTTACATTATCGGTTGATTTTTACATTATCGGTAAAATTTTTTTACATTACCGGTCGTTTTTACATCATCGGTTGATTTTTACATTATCGGTTGTAACACAGCTCTCCTGTGTCTTTCCGTAGGCCACAGGAAAAACGCGACAGAAACCGATCAAGCTCTGCACTATCATACTGTTGTACTGGGGCTAAATTTGTACCTGTACAGTGCGCGAAGGCTTCCATCCGTCGAACCGCGCACTGTATTTGCCTCTTGGTGCTTGACGGGTCCGCAGAGTCCAAACGTTCCTCAAATTCTTCCTCGTTCAGCAACACAAAGTTGGTAGGTGCGGCCGCCATTTTGTTCCACTTTTTGCACTTGATCTAGTCGTTGATTAAATTTGTGCTTGGGCAATGCTGCAGTGATTTATTGAGTCGCGACGTAATTTGTACGTACCTCAGTGATAGATCATAGCTGACTCACAGCGAGGTTAAAGGGGGCACAGAATGTTATGTACACTAACTTTATGGGGTTTAGTGAGGTGTGACCATGTTGGGGTGCACTGAACCCTATACCTTAGTGTACCTAACATTCTGTGCCATCGTCCTAGTGCCGCCGTGTGTTACCCTAGGATAACACATCAGGCGCGGATCCAGACATTTCAAAAAGGAGGGGGGGGGGGGCTAAAAGCCCTCTTGAATATTCTTCTTGATTAACATTATTCTAATTTTCGAGTTATTGTTGATGTGGCAAAAAGGGGGGGGGTTGAGGCCGGGAAAGCCCCCCCCCTTGGATCCGCGCCTGCACATCCTAGGGTAACACACGATCGAGGGCCACAACCTTGGTGATAGTGCCGAATCACCCATGGCATGTGACCACCAATCCTCCAATCATATGTAGAGGAATTAAGGAGGTGTAATATAAATATTGCTATCGTATATAGGTAGGGGGGTGGGTGGGTGGGTGGGTAGGTATCGTGTTTAAAAGCTAAGCGTCACAAGCACACACGGTACGCCTGATTGCACAGATTCATTTTGTCTTCGGCAAGGGATCAAAAGAAAAAAAATGGTGAGTAGAGACATGGTTGAAGAGGGGGAGGACGATTGATGAGACTGGAACGCAGGGGAGTATTGAAGAGAGAAGACTAATGGGGGGAAGGGTGATAAGTGTTCACCAGAATCCTTTACTAGCAAACAATCCCTCCGTTTCACGTAGCTTTTGACAACTTCCTGTAACGTTGTCAATTTAGATATTTCTTTTGACTGTCATCTCTGGTGCACATGCAGAACATATTCGTTAAAAGGAATTTTCTATGAAAATTATCCTTAATTTTTCTAGCAATTACTATCTAAGATCCAGCTATCAGATCGTAGTTATCAGCTAATATGTTGTTATACTTAGCATCTTCTTGCTACATAACTGTATTTTGATTTAGCAAATTCTTATTCAGAGTGAAAGAGCCTTCCAGGACAGTACTCATTGAACTGGGATTAGTATAATGTGCTGCATGGGTACGCTATCGTAAAAACGTGTGTTAAGTTGTATACATTAGGGGGATGACATTATAACATAATGCATGTCAACTTCCTAGATCAAGGGAGGGAAGGTCCTGTAAACTTCTTCTGGTGAACAGAAAGAAATTACGACCAGCTCAGGTGGCTTTCAGAACATACTTGAAGTACGAAATTTTAAAGATTGTAATTTCTTGAGATTACAAACATTTTGCCATTTGCCTTTCGTACAAATTCCTGAAGTGTTCTGTTCCTTAACAGCTCCCGTTGTCATGAATGTGTTGCACAAATTGCGTTATAAAAATGATAACACAATGTAGTAGGTTCATATAAAATCTACCTAATTGTAATGGTAAAATCAGTGCCGCTTGTAGCGTGATGTAGTACTTACCATAAACCAGCGAACGATATCGAAGGGAAGGCGTTTCGTGATATTTTTGATATCCGGTTGTTACTCAAATCTCTGGTGAAGAAAAAATTATGGGAAGCAGTTTTCTTGAATTTGTATTGATACACCAAATTTTATCATGTAGGATATGACAGTTATTCCGAACGCTTGATATAAGACAAAATGCCTGTGACAAAGTGAAAACAGATCAGTTTCCAATCTACTGTAAGGAACATTCAACATCTTCATCAATTCCCTGAAGCTTTTAGTAAACTTTAGGAATCCGGTCTGTTACAACGCTAATATCTACCTACTAAAAACAGTGAAAAGAACATAAAATCACCATAAATATTTTTTCTGGGGTACTTTCGAGCAAAAATTTAAGACGTGTTTAAGTCGTGGTAACTTTTACAATTTTTCACATTTGTTTTATTTTTTATTCTAGGAAGTATATGAAACTAATGGAGAACTTGGCGTATCGGGGCGGATTTGGGGGGAGGGGGGGGGGAGGCAGGGGGGCCCGGCCCCCCTTCCAAATAATTTTGAAGTTTTTTTCAAATTTATAAAGCAAAGGACAAGGCCCTATTCCGATGAAATAGGCCTAAGAAATGTGTCATAGTGAAACTCAAACTTGTTCATTATTTTCTGCCTCAGAAAATAAGTTTTATGCTAATAACTCTGCTACGAACTATCAGCTGATAACATTTTGGCTTATATTGGCCTCAGTAACTTTCTCTGGGCATTGCAAGAGTTACTCATGAGCGCTCTATTAATGGATTGCTAACTTCAGTCTATTACCGGCCAGGCCCACAGCATTGGGAGCACTGCTTCTACTTTCAAGGGAATTTCAGAATTCTTTTCGACAACATTTTCTTTTTCGACAACATTAGGCTTTTAACTATAACTTGCTGCAATATTACCCTGTAATGTCTTATTTAAGCCTTGTAATTTATTTTAATGGAATGTACTATGAATTTAGGGTAAAATTTAAAATTCGCTAAATTATGAACATTTTCCAGCGATATATAATCAGTTCAAAAATATACTAAAGGTATCACCATTTTACATCTAAGCAATCTTAAATTAACAAAACTTTCTCAAAGGGGAGAAGACGCCCCTCCCCTTTGACCCCTCTCCAGAAAAGCATCTTTCACCAAACCAAAATTAAAATTCATGAATTATGGACGCTTTCCAGCCATATATGGTCAGCTCAAAAAAATACACCGCAGACATCACCATGTTGCATCTGAGCAACCTTAAATTAACAAATTTTTCTCAAAGGGGAGGAGGGGGTGTCCCTTAGACCCCTCCCCAGGACGGTGATTACCCATCACATGCTTTGCCCCTATCAAAATACCTTGGTACTGCCCCCGGGGGACACCCCTCTCCTTAGGCCCCTCCCCCAGATCGGATTTTTTATACAAATCACGATGACCTGGCCCCCCTTTTGCCGAATCCTGGATCCGCCACTGCGTACTAATATTGAACTAATATTATTTGGGAAGGGCGGTGCATTTTTAAAATTACAATTGTATTCAGAATGATAAGGCTTATTCAATGGGTAACTCTAAAGCCGTATCATTCGGGGATGGTGGTGGTGAAGGGGACAGTTGCCGCTGTTACGACCGATAATTTAGTAAATTAACCTATAATATAAACACAACTGCTAATGTAGTAAAAATTTACCGATAATGTAACACTTTTTGTTAACCAATAACGTATTAAAGAGTTAACCGATAATGCAAAACATTATGTTAACGCACATACCATTGTTCTAACATTCAAATTTCATTTAGGTATGTACAAACTTTATTCGTATGGCAGGGTTCTCCACTGGGGTGTTTTCTGTCCGGGGAGCTCTTGTGATCGTCATCCTGGGGAGGGGTCTAAGGGGAGGGAAAATTTTGACAATTTAGGAGGGCTTAGATCGCAAATGGTGCAATCTACGGCTTTGTTCTTAGGCTTCCCTATGTGTTCAAACCTGGGCATTTTGTCGCCATTTTTTTTTGCAAATTGCATTTTCTAATTATCTTTGGCTTTTCTTGCAGATCTGAAGCTCCAGTTTCCACTTAGATGTATTCAAGAATGAAGTAGTTCAATTGCTGAAAGATTAAAGTAGCAATAAAAAACTCGGCAATATACTAGTGATTAAAAATTCCCGTATAATTAAAAACTCAACTATTTTCTTTCCTCGATCTGAAAGTTTCCTAGCGTAGCCAATAATTTTCGCCCATGTGTTTTGCGCACATTATAAAAGTCAAATCAGGTATTCATGGCTCAGCCACGTGCGGGGCTCTGTGCACACGGACGGAACTCCGATAAATAGTCGCGACAGAAACTTGAGTAGGTGTATTTCCACTTTAATGGAAATTTCGGGTGAAAATCGGGAAACCTTGGGGACAGTTCAATTGAATGGTTTTGTTTAGTGTTTGAGTTTGATGGTAACTCATTCCTACTATGGAAACATGAAAGAAATACAGTAAGTGCATATTGAATGATATACGAGCTCAGGTGCAAGTGAGCTGGGTTTGCATGTTTTATTATACATTGCTTGTCAAATCAAATATAAAAGGCAGTCAAATGACTAAGTTACGGTGTGTGTGATTGAGTGAACAGACAACTTCTTGACCGAGCGGGTCAATTTTCTGTGCGGGGGGTGGGGGAGGGGGGGGGGTGGGGGCAAAGTTTTGTCCGGGCGCTAGTGTGGCAGATTTTGTACGGGCGGAGCCCCCGGAAAAAACAGCTAGTGGAGAACACTGGTATGGTACACATGTAGCGTGTAAACGCGTTAGCATATTCATGTTGTTAGTATGTAAGAAAGTTCGTATACGTGCACGCATTTACGTGCGTACCTGTGTATTTAAGTTTGTAGGCGGCATGGTGTGTGGGCTTGTGTGGAAACAGACCAACTCGGTCCCAAACCTACTCGGCCTCAGCCAACTGGGCCTAAAGTCAACTCGGACCCATGTTTAGTCGACCCGAATTGAAATATGGCGATTCATCGAAACACTTTTAAAAACATTTGAGATCAAGAGAATATTTTACAACCAAGATTTCAACCTGCTTAACTTTCAGTAATCACCTTCCTTGAAATATGAATTAGGAAGATGGGTGTTGACCTATGTGTGGATAAATGTGTATGTATGTAGCCACACGTGATAGGTATGTACGTGAGCATCCCCATGTGTATTACGCGTCAAGTTGCCCCCATGCATTGTGGCTCTTAAACAAACGTGCTCTCTCCTTACCAAAGTTGCCCATCACAAACTGACTGTCGCCTCTACAAAGTGGCCCCTCTAAATTCAACAAAGTCGCTACCTAAGTGGTATCACACTAAAGATTGTGGGAGAAATTGGAAGAATTGTGAGATTTTTTGAGCAAATAGTTTTCACTCAGCCATTTAGATGCATGCAGTTCTGTACAATTGTACGACTACGGTAGCAATAGTTTAAAGAGACGTTTAAGTAGAACATGGTGGAGTGTATGGTAAATGGCTACATGGCCAGTTTACTTATCATTAAAATTTTCACAAACTACTTGTAAACACGATATCTCAAGATAGCAGTGATGAACAATTTTCAAACTTAACATAAGACTTTATCACACTGAGGGAAACAACCTTATTGTTTTCCGTGGAAATCAGAGGTTGTTTGAGGTCATCAGAGGTCAAAAACCGAAAACCTTGTAAAAACACGTTTTAAGACAAGGATGATGGATACTTTTCATACTTGGTATATAGATGTGTTACTTTCAGAAAAAGAGAACTTGGGAAGCGTATGGGTTTGTTGGAGGTCGAAGGTCATACGAGGTCATCAGTGGTGAGACTATGAAACCTCGAAACCCAAATAGACAAACGTCGGTACCTTTTATTTGTGTCCAGCGTTTCGTGACCAACGAAAGTTAGGGCTAAATTTTTCAACCTTACCAAAGATAACGTTATAGAAAACAATATTTAGTTATTTACTTTTCACAAGCATAACTTTTACAGTAATAAATCAAGATTGAATTGTATAATTATGTACACTTGTAAAGAATGTTGTGACTATAGCATGATTAAACACTCCATACGCTTAACGAGTTCTTTGATTGCGTAGTGGATTAGTGTTCCGTTTCTCACACAGACGGCCCTGTTTAGAATCCCTTCTAAGACACGTATTTTTTCAAATTTTTGTTGTTCAATTTTTGGTAGGGTGTCAAATTGTGAGAACATCGTTAAAATGATATAGTCAAGAAGTATAAAATTGAGGGATAACTTTCAGAGTAACAAAGCACCCCCTTTCGGCAAGGAATCACTAAGCCTTTTGGGATTTCTGGTTTTAAAAGATAACAGAAAGATTGAGCTTTATGTGTTGAACAAGAAACGTTTTCATAAAGTAGGAAATCCCATCCATAGTTTATACCTTTGAAGTCCAGTGTGTATATGTAATTATACCTTTCAAAATCTAAATCTTCTTTGACGATTTACAGATTACTTACTAAAGATCACAGAAAGACAGCGAAACTAAATCGTCTACATATCTCAGAAGTTGTAAAACAGTTGAACGGATTACCGAGCTGCTTAGTTTAACATCAAATACTTTGCATTTAATATATCTGAAAAGTCAATAGAGGCTGACTTGTGCTAAATAATTGATTACATCAACGTGTCTCATAAAACAATACCGGCAAGTAGAATTCCCTCAAAGAAACAAGTTTGGGTATATTCTAAATAATGTGTTCAACCATAAACGTCAGTTTCCTTTTCAAGTAAGTAATATTTTCTTTGCATCACAAGACCTTTGTAAGATCATTCCCTTCCCGATACAGATGATCATATGGATAAAGTTGTATCAACTGTCGCTATAACGTTGATAAAGATGTTGAACTTTGTATTGCGTTATTCTTGTATGTTTATATTCATTTGGTTTGTTCCGAAAGAAAGGATTTCGTAAACTTGGAGTTAATGTTTGAAATGTAGAGTTTTTACTTTGTTTTACACTTTTAACATCCCATACAGCTCACAAATTAAACGTCAGACATTATAAACTGAAGTGACGGTACTTACAAATTGATTAACTTAGACAGTGATGAGAATGTACCCGATGATATCTGTGAGATCCTGTTGTTACTCACGTGCCTGAAAGAGATAATAATTATGTAATGTTAAAATTGTCATGATGAAATTGGTAATGGCCAGTTCCAAGCCACGTACCATTTTCTGTTATGGTGAACTATAACCCACAAGTCACAACCTCGAACTGTCACATGTCATACACTCTAAAAACAGTTGGGTAAACTTTTACCCAAGGTTGGGTCCGTATGCCACCTCCTAAAAAGTTGGGTAAAAAACTGCCCCAAGTTGGTCAAAAGGATTCCCATGGTGAAAGAATTTTCCCCACGTAAAGGGTAATTTTTGACTAACTTGGGTAGTTTCTTACTCAACAGTTTAGGAGGTGGCATGCGGACCCAACGTTGGGTAAAAGTTTACCCAACTGTTTTTAGAGTGTACTTATTCGCTTACGATAGTCGTAAGCTTCTGTTGCCGTACTCTACTTTTGGAGCTCTATGACGTCATCAAACAATAAAATACAAAAGATTTCGCCGATTTTCTCTTCACACCCTGTTGAAGAATGTTATTACGACAAAAGAAAAAATAGCATCAAATGTGTGTCCCCAACTGACAGTGCCCATTGTGGAACTTGCAGTACCCTTTTGCAATAAAGAATTGATCATTTAAAGAAAGGTACGAAGAAATTGTTAAAATAATTCACAATTTTGCTGAAAACATACAATTTAGGATCCTTAAAAGGGACATTTAATGTATTGTTCCGCTAACGATCTGCCGCTGTGTACTAGTGCACTACGTAAACCTGTTAGTAAGTCTGCAGTACGTATATTATTCTCAGCACGCGTGAAGTTGTGTCACATGACTTGTACGTAGCCTCTGATTGATGCGACGGGCGACCACCAGGGACAAAAAATATAGAGTCCAAATCTATAAAAATTGAAGCCATCTCTGCAACATTCTGACAAATTTATGGTTGGAATGTTCAATTACGTCTAAAAGAGCAATATAATGATGAAAATATTAGCACCTGACCTTTATTGCGTATGTTATATAATGTTTTTTGTTTCGAATTTTGAGATCGTAGCGAGAGTGTTTACATACTGAAGGCACTGCAGATATTATGTGCTACAATGCCGCCAGTGCTCCGCGGCCTATTTCTGTACGGCATATTCCTATTTGTTTAGCCACATCCCAGTTTTGGAGGTCTTAATTTAAAGGGGTCCGAGCAAACAGAGTCCGTTCACGAGGAAACTATTCTTTGTAACCGAACTAAGTGTCATAATATGTGAATATGGTAACTTCACTTTTTTGTATTTTCGTGCTTTCTTCATAATACAAATGCCTCCACTAATTACAGGCTGTTCCTACAAGCAGGGAGATGGATTACCAGCTCCTTGCTGCAAGGGACTTTTTGAACTGTGCGGCGTGCGTGTTGGTACAGTGACTTCTCATACTGTCATAGTGACTATCGTAAGCCTGGAAGCCAATGGCTTTTGATTATCTCAATGCAAACGTACCTACAAAGCGATCTTGAGTTTGACGTCAGGCTGGACTAAAGACTGTTTGTATGCACTTCATGCATATTCGTGTTGTGACATACAGTAAACCACGGTAATTAATGTGGTCTCTTGGACCACGCTCTTGAATCCCATCGAATCAATTGTGAGGACGAATGATGTTGTGTTTGCAACTGAATGTGCCATTG
This sequence comes from Holothuria leucospilota, assembly GCA_029531755.1. NCBI lineage: Eukaryota > Metazoa > Echinodermata > Holothuroidea > Aspidochirotida > Holothuriidae > Holothuria > Holothuria leucospilota. The sequence goes on along the minus strand of CM055978.1, from coordinate 23,916,046 downwards.
CAATATTTTACAGAATATCGGATTTGTCCGATCGGCTCGATACTGCAAAATGTAAGGTTTATCTTGTTCTTTCCGTGCATATAGGTGCAGCTGCGCAGTAAACAACGTGAACCATCTATTTGTCTCAATCGTCCTATTGACTCTGTTTTTCAAAAAAATAAAAAGAAAAAAGAAAAAAAGAATCTTTGGCAAGTTGAAAAATATATCAAGATGAAAACCTACAGAAAAAATTCTTTTTCCTCTAGCTATTTATGTTACACCTTTCGTAGACTACATAGACGGTATTTTTCAATTTTCCTCGAGCGAAATTACGAGACGCTAGACGTAGTCGCAGTAACCCTGATGGGGAGACGAAAAGCCAAAAGAAGCACGCAGCTGATGTCAGGGTGAAGGTTTGTAACGCCAGGACATGGTTAGCTTAGACATATACTGTATAAAAACCCACTCAAAATGCATCACGTGACCTGATCGAAAAAAAAAAACTAATTGCTGACCAACTACCGGACAAACGGCAAACATTGCCGACTTGAGAATTCGTTGCTATTAAAACTATCCTTGCAACTATCCAGTGTTGGGAAGTTCAAATAAGTGTTTAAAAGCAACGCTATGATCAAAATGTTAACGGCTGATATTTGCTGCGAATTTTATAGGGTTTTTTTTTTTGATAAACTTGCAGATTCGCAAGTGATGTGCCAAGGTATACGTATGTAATACTCAGCACACCGTTTATAAACTTAAACTACTATGTTGTAGGCAAAGTTTTCAGCATACTTCTTCACTTCACTGCCAAGCTATTTTTCACTTCTCACATACAGTTAATTTCACTCATTTTTTGGTATTAATGGTAAGAGAAACTATTAATGATTATGAGTGTGAGTATGTGTGTATGTTGGAGTGCCTTTGTGTATTTTTGACACTTGGCTTGTTAATACGATATTTCAAGAAAAGAAATTTTGACAGTTCTCATACTTGGTACATAGATGCCCAAGTTCAAGAGCAGGGACCTTTATTTTTGGGTGGAGTTTAAAGGTCATCTAAGGTTACCGGAGGTCAAACTCTGAAATTTTTGTTAACACGATATCTCAAGTTAGGAAGCATGGGTACATTTCATACCTAGTTTTAGATGTTCCATAGCAAGAGAAAGAATGTATTGTTTTTGGTCTAGGTCGAAGGTCATCTGGACTGACCGGGTTGTCAAACTCTAAAAACCTTGTTAATTCAGTGTATAAATTTCATATTTGGTATGTGGATATCCCATGTCGAGTGAAAACTTCATTTTTTGGAGGGGAGGTCAAAAGTCAGCTGGGTTTACCAAAGGTCAAACTCTAAGAGCCTTGTTAACACAATATCTAAAGAAAGAAGCATGCTTACGTTACTTTTTAACACGTATATGAATTATATTAAGTAGATTTCTATTTTCTTTGGTGAAGGTCAAAGGTCATTGGGGTTCACTAGGTGTCAAATTCGGAAACCACGTTGTCTCAGTTTAAGTACTAAAGGTAGGGACGAATGGGTACATTTTATTCTTACCGTTTATTCTTACTACATTATATTCAGCTGGAAGAAGCCTGTCACTTTTGGTTGAGGTCAAAGGTCATTTGGGCTTACTGGGGTCAAATTCTGAAAACATTTTTAACACATTATTTCAAGTTAGGAAATGAAGACGTTTTTTATTCTTCATATGGTGACTCATTAAATCCAGTAGAAAAACCCTATCCGTTATTTTGGAGGTCAAAAGTCATCTGAGGTCACCAAAGGGCAAAAAACAAACTTTCCAAGTATTTTAAAATCAAATATGTTCACAAAATTGAATTTTATAAACACAAGAAGATCGCCTTCAACCATTACCGTACTGCAAGAGGTGGGACATCTTGGCCTTATTTGATATTACTCAAAAGAGTACTAATCATAAAAACTATGATGCATTTTTGCATTCTGGTTGAAGCAGGCCACACTCAATCATCAAGTATCGCTCATATGAAGGAAGAAAGATTAGTTAGTGGTGTATTTAAACTTCTATAACTTTCAAAGTACTGTTTGGGATATTTTCAAGGACATATTTCACGACGTTTTTAACAGACAAAACAATTTTTGTTTTAAAGATCATTAAATCTGCAATCTACGGTCACTACAACAAAGCACAGGTACACTAGGTAACAGCGTTTATCCTGCTGTAGCCCTATGGCTGTTACATATACAAACAAAACTCAGTGAGTTACCTTGAACTCCCTCTCCTCTTCAAAACTGCCTTGAACAGATTAAACGTCGTTGCAATGCTCTAAGAAGACCAAACTGTATTTGCCAGCAAATGCGTTTCTCGAGTTATTGGGTACATTATTTGTACCCATGATATCCTTCTCAGCAATTTAATCAGTCAAAGGACCTGATAGCCGAAAGACTTAGTGATTCCTTGCCAAAGGTGGTGCTTTGTAACACTAAGGTTCATCCCTCAAATTTTTACTTCTTGGCTATATCATTTTTACGATGTTTTCACAATTTGTCCTCTGCTGACCATGCATGACCTTGAAACCCCACCAAAAACTGAATTACGGAAAAAAAAAAACGAAAAAAAAAAAACGAGGAACTTAGAGCCGAGCCGTCTGTGTGAGAAACCGAGCACTAATGCACTACGCCATCAAAAACTAAAAAACTCGTTATATTTCATCCTGTAGTCACGGCATTCTTTACACGTGTTCATAATTAGGTAATTCATTCGAATTATTACTGTAACAGTTATGCTTGTGAAAACTACATGTTTTCATAACTTTATCCCTGGAATGGTAGAAAAATAAATTCAGCTTCATACCTAGAGATATCGTGTTTACAAGGATTTTCTGTTTTTTACCTCTGTTGACCTCATATGACCTTTGACCTCCACCAAAAACAATGGGGATCTTTTCCTCAGTATGTTAATTCTATATTCCAAGTATGAAAATTATCCATCATTGTTATCTTGAGGTATGGTGTTTACAAGCTAGGCGTCATAAACACACATACATACACACCCGTACACACCCATACGCACCTTCGCTGCCTTACCGGTACACGTACACATGACCCGGTAAGGAATTCACGGGATTTCCCCATGAGCTTGGCTGACATCCAACTCACCCGGTAGAGGTACGTGTCTGTAGGGCGGGCTGCTCGCAAGGCAGGCACGTGCAGCCGCGCGAGACTTCTCATTCCAGTGACGGAATTCTCGGGCAGCTATGCCAGTTTCGAGCCGCGCGTGAGCTAGGAAAGACGTGCGAGAGCTTAGCTCTCGCCGGCTGAAAACATGGGCAGCCGGCGAGACCTCCGCGCTGCCTACCTCCGCGCTGCCTACATGGGCAGCCGACGAGACCTCCGCGCTGCCTACATGTAGGCCGCGCTGCCTACATGGGCATGTTGAGAGAAAGAAGCCTACTGTTTTTGGTGGCGGTCAAAGGTCATTTGAGGTCACCGGAGGTCTATTACCGAAAACTTGTAAACACAAATCTCAAGATAGCAATGACCGGCACTTTTCATGTTGAGAGAAAGAAGCCTACTGTTTTTGGTGGCGGTCAAAGGTCATTTGAGGTCACCAGAGGTCTATTACCGAAAACTTGTAAACACAAATCTCAAGATAGCAATGACCGGCACTTTTCATATTTGGTTTACAGATTTGTCTTGTCAAGAGAAAGAACCCTATTGTTTTTGGTAGAGGTCAAAGGTCATCTGAGGTCACCGGAGGTTAAACTGCGAAAACCTCGTAAACGGCTTGTAAACACGATATCTCAAGGTAGCAATGACCGACACTTTTCATATTTTGTATATAGATTTTTCATGTTGAGAGAAAGAAGCCTGTTGTTTTTGGTGAAGGTCAAAGGACATTTGAAGTCACCGGAGGTTTAACTGCGAAAACCTCGTAAACGGCTTGTAAACACGATATCTCAAGATAGGAATGACCGACACTTTTCATATTTGGTATATAGATTTGTCATATTAAGAGAAAAAACCTATTGTTTTTGGTGGAGGTCAAAGGTCATTTGAGGTCACCAAAGGTCAAAGACTCAAATCTTGAAATTGCGATATGTCAAGATAGGATTGGCAGATATAGATTTGTTATGTTGAATGGAAGAACGCTATTGTCTCTGGTAGAGGTCAAAGGTTATCTGAGGTCACCAAAGGTTAAACTGCGGAAACCTTGTAAATGGCTTGTAATCACGATATCGCAAGATAGCAATTACAACTACTTTTCATATTTGGTATATGGATATGTCATGTCGAGAGGAAGAATCCTATTGTTTTTGGTGAAAGTCAAAGGTCATTTGAGGTCACTGGAGCTAAAAGACCGAAAAGCTTGTAATCACAATATCTCAAGACAGGAATGAAGGACACTTTCCATATTTAGTATATAGATTTGTTATGATGTAAGGAAGAACACTATTGTTTTTGGTGGAGGTCAAAGGTCATCTGGGGTTACCAGAGGTCAAAAAGCAACATTTCCCAAGAATCTGAAAGATTGTTTTATGAATTCTCCAGAGGTGAAAAGCAAAATTTGTGAAGAATTTCCAAGATTGTCATACGGGGTCACCAGAGGTCAGAAAACAAAATATCCCGAATTCCAAGATCAACATCTGGGGTTATCAGAGGTCAAAAAACTTAATTTCCCAAGAATTCCCAAGATCGTCATCTGAGGTCACCAAGGGTCAAAAAGGAAAATTTCCCAAGAATTCCTGAAGATTGTTATTTGGGGTCACCAGAGGTCAAAAAGCAAAATTTCCCAAGAATTTTCAAGATCCAAGATCCATTGGAGTTGAACTCCTTTCTAGACACTTTTGTTTTTTCTTTTTTGTTATATTTGGTAGGGTTCAAAGGTAACGTGAGGTCAGCAGAGGTCAAATTGTTAAAACATCATAAATTGATGTAGTTAAGAAAGATAAATTTGAGGGATAAACCTCAGTGCAACAAGGCATCCCCTTTCGACAAGGAATCGCTAAGCCTTTGGGCTTTCTGGTTTGTATCTAAGATCAGACGAACGCCTGTAAAGGTAAAACGCCGGGCATAACTTCTTGGTTTTCGTGTACCAATGGACTGCCATGAATACACCTGGAAGCAAAAATGGTTTGCTGCCAATTTGTCAAACACAACGCTACACACCATGTAAGAAACGAATCTTCATAGCAAGTACCACGCGTCGACATAACGTTTCTAGACTAGTTTCGGGCGTTTGCGCCTGTGCAGCTAAAGCCAAGTCGTTCGAACGAATTTATGAAAGAGATCCGCGCGTATAAACATATGAAGAACTTGCAAGACTTGGTCTTCCGTCCAATTGCCTTGGCTAAGTTGCCTAGCTGCATTTAATTTTTAAACTACTTAACCGAATCAGAACAGATTAAAAAGAGATGTTATGAAACTACGTAACTGTTTATTATCCTTCGAGAAAAGATTGTGTCATTGCCCGTGATGGTCTATTAATTCATAGCGGAACAGACGAAAGTTGGTAAAATTGGGGAAATGGTGAAAATTCCACTTAATGAAAAAGTCAAAATAGTTGCACGACAGATAAAGTGCCCTAGTATGTTCGGAGTTCAATCGTGCTCAGATAAATACGTATTATACTAAAAATCCATACGCAGTGCCACGATAGAAAACCCAAATCCATGTGACAAAATGAGCAATTCCAATAATCGAGCTTTATGCGTCGATTTATTTGACAGAGCAGTCTCAGGGTCCAGTCATACGTACGTGTTCTGGTGATGTTATCATGATCTCGCGATAGTGATACGGCTGTAATAACCGAGAAAAGAATAACGATAGATTTCTACCCATTTTCTCAGACAGTGTATCTTAACGTGTTGTGAAAACCCTGTTGGATTTAGAAAACAATCTAATACAATCCTTTTGTAACAGTAGAAATATGCATGAACGAGGTTGACCTGAACATAAAAATTCGGTTTTTACATCGAGGATCAGCTTCACAAGGGCCTTATTCAACTTAAAGGTACAGGAATTTATATCAATGAAGACCTGACATCGAAAAGGCAAGGACTTTGTTCATATGCTCGAAAGCACCCCAATATTTAGCGCTCGTGGACATCAGATGGTAAAATTTTTGTTGTTGATAAAGTTTGGATGGGAAAGGAAATTCCCAGCAAGGCCGACGTGGATAGGCTTTGAAATCCTACAGCCATGTCTTTTTGTCAGCCAATTTTGTATATGATGGAAGCCATGTTTTGTTTAAACTCCCTGTCTTGATTTTAAACTCCCTGTTAGCCTGAGCCTCTTGATGAATTGCTTAAGTTATCAAGCTGATCCGTTCAGCGACCGATCTGTTTGTTTGTCATCGACGGAATCTCCTTACCAAGCTTGTTGAAACTCCACCGCACCTACAATGAGATTTTCCTAGCGAACGAGACGCACCCCAAACCGTAGTCTCAGCAGTAGTGAAATATGTGGCGTTTACGTGTAAGCCAGAAGGAATCTATTTACTTCCTTTTTCCGACCTCTTTTTTCGACTTGTGCCAGTTTTATTGCCTTAATCAAAGTCCTGTTCTGCCGTTCAACTTCTCCATTGGCTTGTGGCCACAAAGGAGTCATCGCATTGTGTACGATGTCACACTCTACCAAAACTTCTCTAAATTTTGATGATGCGAAATGTGACCCATTATCAGTCTTTAGTAACTTTGGATAACCATATCGTACGAACATTTCCTCTAGAGCTGTAATTGCTCTCTCTGAGGTGACTGAAGCCACTTGCTCAACCTTAAATAACTACTGTAATGGTCGACAACGACTAACTCATTTGTGCCATCGGGCAATGGTTCCAATATATCGGCTGCTGAATCCTCCCAAGGACCAGATGGTAGAATTTTGACTGTATGGGTTCTTGTCTATGTAAGTCACTTACTACCTGACAAGCGTGACAGATCTTTCACTTACGTTCTCTTTCTATATTAATCCCCGGCCACCATTCTTTGGTCCTAAGCCTTTGCTTACATTTGATTATCCTTTGGTGTACCCATGGGCAAGATCTAGCACTTTCTCTCTAAGTTTTTGTGGAATGATCAATCTAGTACATCTCAAGACTTTTTTACCAATCACTGACAACTCAATGCGTACCATCTCGTGCGATACACGCAGGTTTCCCCAATTCTCAGACAGAACACATTCTCAGACTATGGACAACTCTTCATCCTTATCTGATTCCTTTTCTATCTCTTGGATAGACAATGCAGTTGGTGTTGCCTGTAGACTACAAATCTAATATACTCATCTTCTTCATTTTCTGTTGTATCAGTTTTACCAGACACCATTCGTGATAAGCAATCTGCAAGATTTTGGGCTCCCGGTATGTACCTAACTATGTAATCATAAGACTGGAGCCTTAAAACCCACCGCTCAATTCTTGCTGATGGCTTCGCTATTTCCGAATGCATAAGCTAGAGTTGGTTTGTGAACAATTAAGATTTCAAACTTCAAGCCATATAAGTACAAATAGAATCACTCGCATGTCCACACTGTCGCTAGACTCTCTTTCTTTGTCTGGGAGCATCGTCTTTCAATATCTGACAAACTTCTGCTAGCATACGAGATAACTCTAGGCTTGCCATTCTGAATTTGAAGTAGGATCGCCCCCAAACCTACAGGACTGGCATCGGTAATAATTTGGGTAGTTGCATCTTTATCAAAATATCCTAATTTTCAGAATTAGGCAATGAATCGATCTTAACAGATTGAAAGCCATATTTTGGTCTGGACCCCGCCTGAATGGTTTTATTTATCCTGGTTGGCCTTCTCAGTGGTTCTGATACGGTTGCCAGATCAGGTATAAACCTACCCACAAACTGAACTTACCCTAAAAGGCTGCGTACTTCTGCTGCTGTCTTAGGCTTACACACATATTTGATTACGTGGATTTTATCGTCAGATGGCCCAATGTCATCTTTAGACAGATTGTGTGCCATGTATCTTAGCTTGCTTATTCCTAACTCGCATTTTTCAGGGTTCAGATTCAACCTTACGGATTTAAGCTTGTGTAGCACTGCCCGGAGCCTTTCGTCACGTTCCTTTTGGTTCGCTCCGTGAACCAGAATATCGTCGGAAAAATTCTGCTCCATCACACCTTGACAAAACCTGTTAAATAATACTCTGGTAGAGTTCGAGTGCAGACGTTATTCCAAACATTAACCTTTTGTTCCTGTAAAAACCTCGGTGGGTGGCGAATGTAGTTATTTTCCTGCACTGTTCTTCCATTTCTATTTGGTGGTACCCCAATTTGAGATATAATTTGCTAAACGTTTGTTTAGGTCTTGGAGTACCTCATCCACTGCCGGGATCGGAAATCGCTCCCTGATAATTGCCTTGTGCGGATATCATCCCGTTTTCTTTTGAATTACAATAGAGCTTACCCAAGTAGTCGGGCCTTTAACATCTTCAATTATATCCTTCGACAGCATTTCGTCCAATATCTTGTCAAGTTTGTCTCTCAACCCAAAAGGTATTCTTCCAGCTTTTTGAGCTACAGGTTTTGTTTCTGAGTCTATGTGTAATTTTGCCTGGTAGCCTTTCAATATTCCCACACCATCAAAGCATTCTTGGAAATCCTTCTTGGGATCACCTGTAGCGTAGAGTAGACTCCTCAGTTTGGTTACAATCACCCTTATTCACAGTATTGTAACCAATAGCCAAAAGCTTTAATTTCTCAGCCGTCTCTTTGCCTAAAAGTGTTCGGCATACCCCATTCATTATACAAAAAATTCAACATTGTCTGTTTTTGGTTTCCCTGCATAGGCCTATACATCAGTTGAAAACTTACCAACAATGTCTAATGGTTCTGACTTACCATATGGATACAATGTTTTGTTTACTTTCTCTGATTTACATTGAATTTTGTTTTCTTTTCAGTGAGTCCATGTGTCCATGTCAATAATGATACATGAAGCTCCTGAGTCTATCATCACTGAGAGATTAACGACAGCTGCAACAAAATCGACTATATCGGACTGCACTGGTTCCTATGTTTATCTTGCACAACGAATGCATAGCCTGATGCAGTGTTAGTATTACTGGGTTTTACGTAGCTCACAGTATCACTAAACGACCGTGTACCTGTGGCACTGGTACCGTTTGCACGACTAGGCCTTTGCCTGTTTGGCGCATTTGTCTGAAGACATGCCGCTCATAAGGAATGTTTATTTGGGGCTTGAAATAGGCGTCCAATGTTCTCAAAGCTTTCTCGTATCCCGCGTATCTTCTCCAGTTACCGCACTATCTGTCAAGGTCTCGAAAATATCTTGAACTGCCATTCCTCCCGAATGTAAAAGTAATACTCGTTTGTGACTTTCATTTGCAACACCTTTACTGAAAAGGTAAAACTCGAAGGCTCTCTTCCAGCGCTATTTCAAATTGCGGTATTTGGCCAACTTCCACGTTAATTGACATATTTGTCCTCCAAATCGTCAGATTAAACTTTCAAATTCTGAATATCTCTTTACACAATAACTCAAGATAGGAAGCATGCATACTCTCCATACCTAGCATGTTGATGCATTTAAAAGAAGAAGAACCCTATTAATTGTGATGGCGGTCAAAGGTCATCTGAGGTCACCAGTGGTCGAACTCTGGAAACATTGTGAGCAATTCATCTCAAGGTGGACGCATGGATACACTTCATACTTAGCATGTATATACATAATATAAAGAGAAAAAGTGCATTATTTTCGTGGAGGTCAAAGATCATCTTAGGTCACAAGAGGTCAAACTCTGGAAACATTGTGAATACTCTATCTCACGGTAGGAATCACGGATACTCTACATACGTAGCATGTACGTTATATGAAAAGCAAGAATTACATTGTTTTTGGTGGTCAAAGGTCATCTGGGGTAACCAGAGGTGAAATTCTGAAAACCATTGTTGACAGGTTATCTTCAGGTACAAAGCCTGGATACTCTTCATACTTAGTATGTAGATGCATTATACCAAAATAAAGAAACCCATTAATTTTGGTGGAGGTCATAGGCCATCTGAGGCCACAAGAGATCAAACTTCGAAAATCGTGTTACAACGATACAGTACAGTATTTCAAGGTAAGAAGCATGGATGCTCTCTTTAATTATCATATAGATGCATTGTAGAACTTGTAGAAAGTATCCTATTACTTTTGACGAGGTTGAGAGGTCACCAGAGGTCAACCTCGGGCAAGCTTGTGAACAATTATTTGCAGAAAGAATGTATACTTGGCATACTTAGCCATGTAGATGCATTATATTGAGTGAAAGTACCCTACTGTATTTTATACAGGACTATCAGTTCATCTGAGGTCACTAATTGTCATCATCTGAAGAACTTGCATTACAGAATATTTTATGATTTGAAACTAAAAGAAACTTTTTAACAAAGTTATTTACCATACTTATCACAAAAATACTGTTATTAATGTTTTAGTGTCCAGTGAAAGGTCATTTTGGGTCACCAGAGAGTCCGAAACCTTGTCTGCATGATAATTCAAGGTTAATATCACAGCAAACTTTTCATACATGGTAGGGCATTGAACTATTGGTCCAGAACATTAACATGGAAGAGGCTTTGTAGTTCTGGAAAAAACTAAAGCCTACCGAAATGAGTTAAACTAAATAAAAAAATCAATGCAGTTTTGTATTCTGGTTTTGCGGAAGGGGTGATGGGTAACTGTAACGGTTGAGCTGAGGGTGATCAAAGGATTCTGAAGGGATGAGAAAAACAGAAACACACACACACACAAACACACGTTTGACGACATAGTCGTCCACCAAACATGATTGGTTCAAGCAAACAGAGGAAGAAACAGTTATTTTGAGAAGCACTTGCGTGTAGTAGTATTTTAGATATTTAAACACTATGAGGGCAATGTTTTGTTTGTATATACCATTACTTTACGTGGAAGCCAAAAAAGAGGAAAATCAGTTCAAGTGTGGGAATCTGATGTTCTAATGGACCTCAAAGGTGTTTACAAGTAAATTATTTCTAGCTCCTAATGGCTATTGCAAGAAAACTTAAATTTTCATACTGAAGCGTGCATATCTCTACTAAGGAATAGTGATGGTTATTTCAACACAATGAAACTTTGAAATGGCACTACTGGTAGTGATAAAAGTAGTTTGCATAGTATCTTTCAAGTTTCTGACAAACAAGATGCTCCTATTTCCTTCGTCACTTTTTCTGATCCGTTCTTCATTCTCAGTTTAGATTCTTCATTGTTTTTAGAAACACAAAAATGTTGTTTTGGAATACTTTGTCAGAAAACTCGTACTTGTATTACAATATGTTATGTTGATTTACAGTACAAAAGTAAACTGCTCCAATAACTCAGTGGAACTTTAAGTGGCTAAATAAAGTTGACTTACATGTTTTTTTTCATCCTGCTTATGATCTAACAAATGTGGACTATAAATATCTGTAATAGGTCGATTTGTGCCCCGTTTATATTGCAATGTTTATGCACTGATGAACGCTATCGTGGATCGTGTTTCAGAATATTGCATAATCAGTGTTTGGCTTTAGTGAAATGCCAACAATGTTAAATAAAACTAACTTTGAGTCAGAAATGGACTCAAAACGATATCACTGCTACTTACAAATGTTCCAAAGAGGGCATTGATGAGAAGGTACCCGATGATATCTCTGAGATCACGTTGTTACTCAACTCCCTGGAAGGGATAAAGAAAGTATGAAGAGGTTTGCAGATTGCAATGAAAGTTAATTACTGTACGGGGTGCAATTTTCAGACGTTACCTCTTGCTTTATAGAAATGTCAATGCCGATCAGCCAGATAAAAGTTTGCATACCTATTAAATGTCATAATTCACGCAATTAAAGAATCATACGTACGTTTTCGATGACACTCCTAACATGTAGTATATAAATCATTACAAGTAATATAAAACCTAATTGGTAATCGTGATATGTCCAAATGAAATTGTTCATTTTCTTTCCTAGGTTATTTTAATAAATTCATCTTCAAAGTTTCATGGTAGCATGAAACCTTGATTTGGTAATTGGAGCATATTTGAACTCATCTTTCTTGAACTTTTCTCAGAGCTGGAAATTTGTTCGAAAGTCGATAATTAGTTTACTACTCCGTCTAACTCCTTACTTCAATGAATATTGTCCGTAGATCTTAGTTTATTGAAACTGTAGTATCGGGTACAGCCAAAACTGGACATGCTATGTGTATCGGGTAAGTATACCGAAAACTTCATTTTCACTAGTACATTTTGATTTATCTTGTATTTCAAGTGCACTTTAACAGGATATAAACAGTGAGATCTTGCAAATTATACTTTTAAAATGTTCATGCATTTACAAGCCTATCAAATTTTGGTTTTTCTACAATTAAAGCCCCGGTCACACCAAGCAACTATTCCGGATCCGATACTATAACCTTTTTAGCATAGAAATAGTTACCACACAGTTCCCTTACAAAAAAATTGTGTGGCAAAAGTTCCAATACCACACTGGACAAACCGTGTCATACTGTGTAAAACTATGGTTGGGTGTGAAAAATAGTGAGTTTTATGTGATTTTTTTGTAGGGCAATGTGTGATTTTAACAAAAAATTTGACCCACTTTTTAAGGTGCCATGCTTTTACCTGCATTACCGCAGTTTGCCGCATGTGACAAAGAGTGGAGAACCAAAATACATTTTTACAAAGGCAAACATGTGGCAAAGTGGGGTTAAGTAGAATATTGTGTGTCAAATTGGTTCCAATCCCACATGTGTCACCACTCATTACCTCACTTTTCCAGTTATGTATTTTCCTATGCCCTGCCACATGTGATTATGCATTTTCACATGTGGCATGCCCCACATTTTTTTGTAAGGGTTTCAACAGAGTGGTCACACCAAAGCACTATACGAATCGAAAATCCTCCCATTATCGTGCGAATTGTTTGAAGAACGAAAAACGCAAGACAGAACGAAACAATAAAATTTTAAGCCATTGAGATACTTTGTTTACATGTGAAGTAGTATCTCTCTCTTCGCTCGACAAACTACGACCAGCCGCCATTGTTGTTCACCTACATTGTGCAATCACTGTATATATACAGCATAGAAATGGAACGCATGTTGTGTAAACTGTGTATGACTAGGCCTGTTCGTGATATACCCTGATTTTGTAGAGGAAGAGCCCTATTCTGTAGGATAAACAACTGCTTGGCTTCCCAATGGGAGAGAAATGAAGCGCTCGGACGTAAAGAAAGTGGTAGCCTGTATTTGTTTTACATGCTCGACTCGTCGTGATATCTGTACAGCTTGCGTAGTTTGTTTACCCTAAGATGTGTTGGGATGTCCCATCTATTCCAGACGCTCGCCCATGTGATTGCATATATTGCTTTTGCCTTCATCAAGCAAGCAAAAAACAAAGTCTGCTAGTCAATTACTATACTTTGAAGTATAAATTTAAGTCTGGTGCGCAACAGGTTCGATGGCACGGCACTGTATACACTGCGAGATTGTCCCTTTGACTTACTGTAAAGAAGGGTCTTAGGAGTAAAGTTGCTGCGAAGGAGAGATTTGGAACCGATCTCATGGATATTTATGGATTCGCATCACATAGATGAAATCGGATTATCCTCTGAAAATCATGATTTGGTTTTGGTTACCTGAAGGATCCCTCAGTACTCTAGGTCTTTGCCCACTGAGCAGTTGCTGTGAAATGCTTAGCATTGTATCACAGTTTGCATTGTGGTACTTTGACACAAAGAGTAATTCCAAGCAGGCCTAGTCTAGCGTAAGAACTAGCCTATGGTACCTAAAGCTAGTTCTCACGTAGCGTACACTTTGAACTAGGCCTAGGCTTTTGACGTTCAACTTTTTCCCCGCGCGTTACTGTGAGAGTTACATGCGTCTGCGTGCGTTGCTGTAGTGACCGTTGCTACATACGGGTACGCACACGTATGAATGTAACTATAGCTATAGCTAGGCCATGTCACAGTTGAACTGCAATGCGTGCAAGTTAGCATACAATAGTGTGAACGTTCAGCTTGGCAGAATGTTTAACACAAAACAGGATCGCTTGTATAAATCAAAGTTGTTGGACATTTTTTGGACACTAAGTGCAAGTATTCTTTGAAGAAAGGTTCTTAAACATATTAATTATCTGTAGAGCTCAATTACCTTGGAGTACAAGTGCATCTGTGAAGATCGAGACCAGTCAAATTTTTTTAAGATGCGGTAGCCCAATTTTTGCAAATAGCATATATTGCTGATCTAGTATGGAAAGCCTGAAAGCGACCTAAATAGTAGGTCAACAGACTGCGAAATAGCCTAACCTAGGCCTACCCTTCCTAGTAACGTTACGAGCACGATGATACTCGGTGCAGATCCTTGAAGTATAAGGAGAAGCGCATGTTGTCTTCATTGCACACACTATTTTTTTATCTTTGGCTTAAACTAAACGTTGAGGCTACTCGCTATTGGCGATACATAAACCGAGCCTCTTAGGGCTACGATTAGGCCTGTTAGTGGGATAGGCGATAGGCCAATAGTTACGTGAGGCTAGTAAGGCCTTACGTTAGGTTGTCCTAGCCCTTGATCAGGATCCACCATTACGTTTCAATACCATACACCCCCTTTCTGGGGGAGAGTGAATAGAATGAGCCGATTATTACGGACAAAGAATCACTGAGCCTTTCGGCTCTCTGGTTAATCTGGTGAATTGATTATTTGGCACCACATTAACGCACACTTAAAACAATTTCAGCCTTAAAGGCAGGGCTGCCAAGTCTCACGCATTGGGCGTGAGACTCACACATTTAAGGTCAATCTCACGCTCTCACGCTCTCACGCCAGCATTTGGATTTCTCATGCAAAGCTGAGGATGCGAGGATTAAATAAATTCTGCAAAAGCGTGATGTCTATTGAAAACGCAACCGATGGCAGTCCAGTCAGTCTATTCCTACACCTGTCCCTCACCTGTACGTCGGTTCTGTGTGACCCGCACAGGTAATCAGGCAACTGCGTGTTACCGTATAATTCCTCAGTGTACATAATCATCTGTATCCGTTGTTTGAACCCATCTCATCAGAATTTCAAATCGCACAACCAAAGTGATTTTAGGTAACTCCTTATCCCACTGATAAATGCCATTCTATTTTTGAGTATGATGTAGGTCGTTTACTGTGTAATGGTAACAAGTGTAATCAGTTTTACAACATGTATTACATGTGAATTGTATGTGAGTTGAAATACACAATTTACATCTCCCTGTGACTGCTATTTACTCTACACTTCATCATTTTACCTCTCCATCATCGAAATTTATTTCAGTGCACTAAGGGACTGAATACCTAATATTGCAGCAAAGGGTTTGTTATCTTCATGTTAAACGAATACTGCACTCTAGTGTGAGCTTTCCTCTTTCTGACTGGAATGTAGTCCTATCTTCCATGATCTTGATCTCGATGGTTTCCACACAAGTCACCCAGATGGCTGTTGACATGTGGCCCTCCTTTGTCCTGACAGGGAGGTGCTAATAACACCTCCCTGGTCCGGATTAATTGTTTTCATCCGGATGCAGCTGGACCGAGAGCACATTAGAAACGGACTTCGTTTCATCTTCAAGGGATCTTATACTTCAGAACATGGGGTGAACGTGTGGATTTTTATCGTGCAGTCAGCTGCCAGGTCTACTGGTAACATGCGTTTCTTTGCATAAGGTGAAAAATTGAGCCTAATGGTCCCGCATACTTCTATCCCACTGGCCAGTAACTTATCCCATTAAGCAAGGGACTACTGTTTGAATATATCCGCTCATCTACTCTCTTGGCATCCCTTTATAGCAGGTATCATAATGTTATAGTAGAACACCCTCCTCTCTCATCATATCCAATTGCTACCAGAAGAACACCATAGATAACATAACGAAGCTTGCTGGATTTGCATCCAGTTCATTTTGCCTAGGTCTATGTAATGACAATAGTTAAATTGGTTGCATATGTTTTGTGTTAATGAGATAAACCAACTTTCAGAAAATTAGGCACCAAAATATACAAAGTATTAATGTCGTTTCAGGAGCTTGGAAGGGCTATTTTAGGCAATCTGAGTGGTTCATTTTACCAAAATTTTCTGGTACGCTGCGCGCCAACTGATGGTGGCGCTCCGCTTAGATAGTCTCCCGGATAAATCTCACTCCACGTGCTTACTCTTGAACTGCTTAAACGGCAGTTGTTTTAAGACGCTAAGCGACCACGAAAGTGGGAGAAGCCTATGGTTTATGAATTACAACTTCACGTCGGGTGGATAACCAACTCAACAATTAAGATCAAATTTGGTTTCTTTTGAAAGGCCAGTTCAGATGGGAAAACCGTAGATTGCTCTTGGATGAAAAACCCACCTTACTTTGACCCGGTGAGGATCGAATCCCGAACCTCCCGGTTTCTAAGCTTCATTGCTTCAAGCGCCAGCGCCTTTATCCACTCGGCCACAGCACCGGTTTTGGGGTTAACAGATCCGTTTTCGACCTACATGTATACAGATTTGTCACTGTTTACTACATTGAATTTATGCAAATAAGCCTGTTGCTGGGTGTCAGGTTTTGGCTGATTTTTGATACAATATTGGCAAAATGCTAATCCTTGAAAGAACATAAAAAGGAATCTGGCCTTATAGGTCCCCTACAAAAATGGAAGAAGACCCCGAGTTGCCGCTATAGTCTTTCCTGACGGGTTCAATGACCTTCCTCGGCATCTTTTCTCGTCGTTACCGGTGTTACGTAGCGCCACCCTTACATTACACATTCACTGAAAACACTACATGTCACATTACAGTGTTCGAACATAGAATAAAACATTTTTTGCATATTATGAATAAACATCAAGGCACAATTTGATAATCCTTGAGAGTTTTAGCAAACTTTCTCTGATAACACTGATATGAAACTGAAACAATTTATCAAAACAAGTTAAAAGGACTTCTCATTTTTAAATCATCAACATTCGCCGTGTAGATAGGCTAGTTGTTTTTGATATCTTGTAAGAGCTGGGACCCTAGCTGAGGTGGGCCTTAAACCATGGCAAAGTTAACCAGGACCCCTTCTAAATCTTTCCTTGGGTGTATGGCCGACAGAGGGGTGGTTGACCATCAACCAATAAACGATCACTTTATTTGTAAATAAACAAAATCTTTTGCTCCTCCAATTGTTACCTCTTCTTTTTTTCTGTCTTATATTTACTGATTTAAACGTTGTAAGACTACGGTTTGAAACGTGCCGCAACATATCTGACATGTTTGCAAACTGTTACAGCTGCTTTGGTAAGAAATTTACATTTTTGAATGTGTAAACTCTTATATCACACTTGTTTATGGGAATTTTTTCCCTTTCCTTTGGTACTTTTCTTAACAAAAAACTAAAGTTAACTCGAGTTGACTTGATCTAAAGTCAAATGTTTATAAAGGCGAGGACAATATGTCTCCAACGAGTCCGAAAAATGTCCTAATTGGATCAGGAAGTTGCTACTTGCAAATGGCAACTTCCTGTTTGAATCAACATTTCATGGCACGTTTATTGCAAACGACTAAATATAATGAATGCAATCACTTCAATTGGATGTCCACAGGGCAATATATATGGGTCTATCACGAGCTACCAATCGAATACCATCACATCAGCTTAGCAAGAAATAATCGAGCAAGCAGAGACGGATATTGCTACGATAAATAGTGATGTAACTTACAGTTTCCAAAGGCTTCGTGGGAAAGCATTCGTTTGTATCTGTGAAATATTGTTGTGGTTCAAGTATCTGAAAGTTCAAACGAAAGATTATGATAAAGTTTCATTTGCAACTTGGCAAAATTTTCAGGGTACTTCCAGTTTACAATGGGAAGCAATGCAACATGTTCTAACCATAAAGCTAAAAAGCTTAAGTGGTTCCTTGTCGAAAAGAAACAAAAGGCATCAATCTTTGCATCCTGAGCTATTGTATTTACTAGCAATTTGCAAGGATTTTGCTGTTTCACCTACGAGGATCTCGTGCAACCTTTGACCTGTATCAAAAAGAATGGGGTTCATCTTCTGCCAATAATACATCCAAAAGCAAAGTATGAAAAGTATACACGTTTCCTATGTTTGGATATTGTGTTTTAAAAGGATTCGGTTATTCACCTCTGGTGAACTCAAATGACCTCCAACCTCCACCAAAACTATAGTACTCTTCCTTTTATTACGATAAATTTATGTACCAAGTATGGAAGTACCCACCATTCCTAACTTGAGATATCGTGTTTACAAGAGTTTCAGTTTTTGTCCTCTGGTAACCTCATATGACCTTTGGCCTCTACAAAATGCAACAGGGGTCATCATCTGACCATAAATCATAATTGTTACAGTAATAATTCTAATTTCAATTACCTTATTAACACGTGCAAAGGATGCTGTGACTATAGCATGATTAGAATACCATACGCTTAACGAGTTCTTTGATGGTTAGTGGATTAGTGCTCGGCTTCTCACACAGATGGCCCTGGTTCGAAACCCTTCTAAGTCACGTTCTTTCATTTTTTTTTTGCTATTTCAAGGCTTGACGGGGCTCAAAGGTCACCTGAGGTCAGCAGAGGTCACATTGTGAAAACATTGTAAAAATGATATATTCAAGAAGTATTAATCTGAGAGATGACTTAACATTACTTAAGTAACAGAGACACCATCTCACCAAAATGTAACTGTAATGCTACAGTATGAATACGGCCATTGTCATTTCATGTTGCATATCTTTCTCGATTTAGGGAGTATCATAAAAACAGTCTGTTAATAATGTTGTCGGAATTGAAATACTAGTGCGATATTCGGTCCTCGTGTCAAATTATGTATATTCAGTAATGGGCATGTTCATTTGCCCCTGTATCCCTACTTATCACACACCCAAATTTTGCTACAACATATGTACCATAACAGTCCCGCCTAAAAGACATTTTTTTCACAACCGTAACTGTTACAGCAGTAATTGTAATTTAAATTTCCTAATGAAAACGTATAAAAGATACTGTGACTATAGGCTGTATAGCATGATTAGAAATGCCATACGTTTGAAACAAATGCTTTGATGGTATAGCTAGAAAAATGCTCGGTTTCTTACGCAGACTACCCGGGTTCAATTCCCTCCTAAGAGACTTTCTTTTTTCAGTTTTGTTACTCATTTTTTGTGGAGTTCAAAGGTAATGCTAAGTCAGCAAAAGTCAAACTGTGAAAACATCGTAAAAACGATATTGTCAAGAGGTACAAATTTGAGAGATGAACCTAAGTGCAACAAAGCACCCCTTTCGGCAAGTAATCACTAAGCCTTTGGACTTTCTGGCTGACTAAGAACCGACTGTTTTTTTAGTCCATATGGTGCCTTCCTCTGACTAATTTAGAGGATTTTTTGTCTCTCAGCTCTAGTTTGTATTGACGGACTAGACGACACGACTAACAAACATAAGGACTAAAAGACTCACTAAACAATGAAAAGAAACACTATCACCACACAATAAAAAAAAAACATGGCAAACAATTGACTGTACATAACATTCTTTTATTTGAAAGCACTACCAGTTCAATTAAAAGGTCAACAGAGAGCTGTATCACCAAAGACTGATATGCTCATTGTCTCATGGGCATCACACCTCTCCCAACACCTGAGAATGATCCAGTAAATGAAAACGGCTTAATGCAAATTTGTGTGGCAATAAAATAACTACTCCCTGCATACTGTGAAAGTCAACTGCTTGCAAATGTATTATAAACATCCCTATCCAAAGTAAACTGCACAAAAATAGACATAGTACAATACATCAAGGGCTGGTCCATCTAAGTTCATACCGTTAACAAACAGTAAAGAAATTGTTCAACAATCCTGCTGAAAACAATTGTTTTCACACAAACATTTCTTTCTCAATGTGAAGGGTTAAGAGGGGTTCTACAGAGAAAAACTTATAGAAACTACATAAGATTTTCTATAGAAACCCCTGTAGAGAATCCTATGGACATTCTTACAGGAACTCTAAAAAACCCTATAGAGGTTTTACAGAAAAGTGGGCCACTTTTGTAAAGAAACTCCATAGGTTTCTATAGAGATTCCACCCAAAACAGACGGTGGAGATTCTTAGGTATGGACAAATTTCTATTGAAAATGAGTGGAGGTTCTATAGAAATTGTATGGAAGTTTTATAGATAAATGTCTGCAATTTGACATTACAGATAACCTCTGTGAAAAACAGATGGAAACTAACCATTCCACGCTATGAAGATAATATGCATGAGATGTTCACACCCAAGATGCTTTTACTTTTTAAGTGCCCCCTCGTATCTAGGGTAAGACAGCCGGGTAGGGGGGGGGGGGTTTACGTGCTGAAAAACGGACACGGCCAGACGGCAAAACGATTACATATGGCCGACAACCCAAAGAACAAAAAACCAACACTCACCCTCATAAACGAAACCAACACCGCCCCGAAGAGCGACAGTCTCCAAGAAACGCGAGACACAACTCGAACAGAGCCGGCGCGAAACACATCCCGCCGCCAACAGAAAAACGAAACACCTCCCAAACGAGACCACGAACAGTGCCCTCGAAGAGTCACAACCACCACCACACCGGAAACAAAAAACGACCACCAAGACACCTAAACGAAAACCCCAACACACATGCAAATGTCCCGAAGGGCCACCACCTCAAAGGGTCACTGGGGGTTGGGGCCGAGAGCGAAGTTGGGCGTAATTTTGAAGACATTGTTTGACAGCAAAAATGTGAGCTATGTTATATGTACCAAGTTTATGACACGTTGGTTATAGTGAAAAATGTTATTTCATATTTTTTTTTTAAAGAAATACAGTTCATGCATCTTAATATTCTTTATCTTTATTGATAAACTACTTATCTTTTGTGCATAAAATGTCTCTTGCTACAAATCTGATTGATGTAGACCTGCCCTAAGTATAAATTTACAATTTTTATGTCAAAATTTTGGCAACGCCCACTTAACTATACCGTATTTTCAGTGAATAAAGTAGGAATATTTTCACGAATTTGTTGGCTCAATTTAGAAGAATATTTTGTGTGACGACCTTTATATCCTTGTAAAGATCAAAAATAGGGAATTTGAGTAAACCTTTTATATTTTTAATTAATTAATATGCAAATTAGATATGTAGATTAGATGTATAGAAATTCTATGGAACTTTATGAAAGTTCTGAAGATATGTATCAATATGTTTCTACAGAATTTCTATAGAGAGTATCCTGTAGGATTATTCTATAGAGACTGCCGAGGCTGCCATATGTTTGGAGTGGGAATTGTGCAGTTGGGAAGCTGTTGGGAATTGTCCGTGCAGGAATTGTCTGGCTTTGGGAACTGTCCGGGGGAAGAGTCCGGGGAAAACTGTCCGAGGGTAATTTTCCAGGGAGGGGGATTTTCAGGGGTAGTAGTGCTGTTACGGACCTATGTTCAGCTAAGCTGGACAGCATGAATTGGTGTGTGGCCAATTGTATCACACACATGCATACCACAAGCCAGTTGTTAGTTATGATCACTTCTAAAGTGTTGCCATTCATTTGACGAAAGTTAACAAGGAGGTAAAGTTTTCGTCCAGGAATTGATAATAGTTTAAACTTTTAATTAATCTGCATTAAATGATGAAGTCTGGCTAACACATGTATCATAAGTAAACGTAATAATAGCAACATCCTAGCATTTTTAATTTCAATGAGAGTGAAAACGACTTAAAGTGAGAAGAGTGTTACGAAGCTCACGACAGCACGAACGTTTTGAACAAGATTTTCTTTCATATAAAAACCAATATTACCACCCTAATTATTAAATCGAACATTCCAAGTAACAGTCGACTGCAGTTGGTAGTGCTACGATTTGAAACAGGTATATTGTCATGAAACTGTCAGTTTGTAATACCAGAAGTCTTAAATGCTCAGCAACTCTTGCAGAAATCGCCATCCTTTGCAAAATAGCAGCTCTTTCGTTTACATTTTCTAAACTCACTACAGTTTGCAGAGATAACATATAGTAGAGTCAATGGTTAACCTTTGACATCGAGTCTCGATGACTGAAGGCACGCGAGTTACTTTTGATATTTCGTTACCTCAAACCTGACAACTTCTCACCCATACCTTTACTCAATATCAAAGACAACTTACTGCATCATAAGGCAAACGTGACGGTCACGAAGTGTACACAATTGCAAAATTCCATCATTCCTTAATAGAAAGGGTTAAAACTATTTTTAAACAAAAACTATGGATTAAAGTAAACAGAAGTATTTAAGTTCGGATCAGATCGTTTTCGATCAATAACCTGCTATCACATTGGAGTAACTAACGTTTATCTCTGGAGTCAATTTGGAGTTATATAAATTCAACTTCATACACTGTTAAAATATCAGTCAGTTTAAAGCCCTTTTTACATAAATTATCTGCATTTCCATTTAAAAGACATTTGCTGTATTTTTATAGACAATTTGTACTGCTACAATAAGAAAGTTGTTTAACAAGTATCACCTGTTTGTTTGAAAAACTATTGTTTTGTTTTAACCAAATTTTACTGCACTGTAAAAATATCTGTAAATTTACAGACATGTACAGTATCTTTTCAGATTTGACATAAATATACTGTCATTTAACAAACACTTATTCGTTTTTCAACTAAATAAATGTTCAGGTTTTCTAAATTTAAACAAAAAAAAAATGAAAAAAAAACCCTAAAATCTTTAAAACAAATCGTTCTGCAAATTTTCAGTTTTCAACAGAATTTCCGGTAAATGTACATCCCATCTCAAAGTCATATAAATTTACAGTTATTATGAAACACATTTATTTTTAGTTATAAAAATAATAGAACTGATGTGTACGCTGTTTTTGTTTATCAGGAACTATAAAAATAAATAAACTTATTATTTAAATTGTTTGAAAATGTTCACAACCGATATATTTGTATTCCGTGAACTATTTATTTTGTATGAAAATATTACATTGTACAAAGAAATTTTTACTTTCCAATTACAAAGTTCCAAAAGGTTAAATGTCTACAGTAACATGACAAAATTGCATCCTCAGCGTGTTTGATCGAGAAAGACCCCGTAGAGACACTCTACACTGCAGCGTTAAATAAGGTTATAATCTAAACAAAGAATACAGAGGCAATAAAAATTAACTTAAATTGAAATATAGAATATAAAAACATTAGGATGTAAATTTACATAAAAACAAAGTTACTAAAACAGGAAAACAATGTTATTCAATTCACAGTAATTTTTTATAATAATTTACATAAAAATTGTACAAAAACATACTCTTAATATTATTTCATGATTACTAATTCCATTGGAAAAAAGTTGCCATGAAAGATATGTAAATTTACAGAAATATTTTTAACAGTGCAGTACTTACAGATATTTTATGTCAGTAAATCCCTGGAAATCATTTTCCTCTATGCGTTGTATATTCAAGTTGGTAAATTTCCTGTCAAAGAAGTTAAACTATGGAGTACTCCACGACAGAATGTGAAAAATAAACAATAAAAATCAATTACGAACATACACCGTTAAATTAGTCAAGATGTGAACATTGTAGACAGGCAGAGCCATGGGGTAGATGAACTAAGTACCAGTATCGAATTATATGAGCATAATAAGAGTCACCGGGGATGTTCAAAAATGGCAGTCTGCTGTGTACCATCCGTTGCTTGTGGGCCTAACAGCCATTTTCCAAAATGGCGGCCATGTCTGAGTAGTCATGATAAGTTTTGAAAATAAAAGTTTAATAGGACCTCCTGTCCACATGCGTAAGGTGTCATATGAAAGAAAATAACATTTTCCATCAAAGGATACCAAATTTAAGGGGCTTAGTGGGTAATTCAATTTCATTTTTCTGCCAAAAGTGTGATATTTAACGATTTTTCCAAAAATATGAATTTCATCAATTTACATATTTCCCATAATTTTAAAAGTCTTTTCACTGATGAGTTGAGACTTTCCAAACAATTGTGTATATATATGGATAATATTGTGTGAGAACACTAAGTCAATTGCTTTTCAAGCAAGAAAGTTACAACTTTTTAAAATTAACACTTTGAAATATGAATAAATTGCATTTTGTACTTTACATGGTATCTCGCATTTTTCTCATTTTGCATCAGCTTGAATAGTATAATTGATAAGGCCCGCGTACTAGAAGAATTGTTAACTTTGGGTTTAAGGCATGAAACATAGAACACAGATTCCAGCACATGATTGTGTTGATTTTCAGACATCTTGTACCTAGTCCAAAATGGCTCCCATGGGTCAATGTATTTTTGGACCAATTTCTTTTCGTTTCAGCATTTGATGCTTATTTCCGATCATTGGTCAAATAGCACCACAGGAAACAAGTCCACTTTTTATCTATAGGTAGCTCACAACTAGTTATTCCTTTGTTGACTTATACACTATTTTTGATCCGTTTCGAGGCCCTTGGACCCTTGTAGAAGTTTTCAACAGGTATAAGCTACCCCTCATATGAAGGCTCACGAGTAGGCCTTTTACAATGAGTTCAAATTTGTGTACCACGACTATTGAGATTTTGAGCTAGGAGGGTTTTTATAATAGGGTGTTGGTTCCAGTTTTTTTTTAATTCACTCGACAAGCCGTTTTGCATTGTGACAGGATATATTGCAAAAAAGTGTCTGAAATACCTTCAATTTTCTTTATTTTTGCAGGATGAGTACTCCAATTCCTTTCCTACCACATATACATCACAAATTGAACACATCACTTTAGCAACATAGTCGTAACTATCCCCTCAAAGTTTCTAGGGTGTGAAATTCTTGGGGTGATATGCTCCGTGGGGATTTTCCTTGAATTAGTGCTCACTAAAGAAAATGACAAAGTTGGACTTCAAAATTCTGCTAGCTGACACCTGCAGTTTTCTTGACAATGAGTTAAAACTACTTTTTTGATTTGACAACCTAACTTGGCTCAAAATTATATGGAAAAGTTGTTTGTAGATCCCAAGTTACTGCACACTCGGAGCCTAATATACCCCATTTGCAGACACTTGTATGCTACATGTCCTTTTGGTTTAAGTCATTTAAGGCCTTATTTCATTCCTCCACAAGTGCAGTTGAGACATATAAATACTGATTTTTAGATGTACAAAAATCATGTCATAGCACTTCTCATCAAAATTTAAGGCAAATTACATTTTTTGATCTGTTGTGTCATATCACTGATTGCATGTTTGGTAGTGTTGTAACAGGCGTGCTTAAAGTTAAGAGCTCCCATGTCATTGGAATTAACGACAGGTGGGTTTGCATTTACGTTTGAGTTAATTCCTATGAATTTAGAAAGTTGTTGCTCTTCTTTGAAAAGTTCTCAGTACCTGCAGCTACTCCACAGGGGCCGAAAACCCTACACACAATCATCAATCTGAAGCAAAATGTCTTTAAGCTAAAAGTTAGCTTCACATTGTGAACTTAAACATATCATCACATCAATTTAGAAGCCAAAATGAAGGCAGTTTTGGTGACCAGTTATCACTTAAGAACAGCCAAAAGGTGCAACTGGTAGGCAGATATTGCCAGGTGACTCAAACCACTTATTTGGGAAAGAATTGCATCTACTGTGCTTTCTGTTCTACTAATTCTGACCTCCCAAACTATCTTCGGGCATGAATAAAACAAAAAAAAAATGGTTCCAATGTAACCGGAAGTGCAAACTATAATGTAATGCATTCCAAAAATGATCCTAGTTACATCACTGAGTCCCTGGAATAGTATTTTGATGAAATAAAAACCGTATAGTACTGTTACAGTACAATTTCTACCCCCTTTACTTTTAGTATGCACGGTGTACTGTCAATGTGCTACAGTATGGGATAGAGTTATTACTGGCCTTAAATCCCTTCCAGTAGAAAAAAATTATGTAAGAGAATGTGTTTATTTCTTTGTCTTTACTCTTCATAAAGAGCATAGCTCCATTTTGTGTCCAAATTTTGACAATATCATTAAGAGGGGAGTTTTCAGGCTTTGAAATACAGTCAGAAATCATATGACCCCTGCATAACTGCAGCCTAACTTGGGTACAGGCTACCTAGTAAGTTTTCTATTGAACAAGCGTTTGAACATTTTTTAATAACCTGATCTGATCTGAGAAAAGTATAATAATTAGGTAATGACAATTAGATGGTATGTTAACGCTGTTGAGGCCTACGTCCTAGGGTTCTAAGATAAACGTATATGTTTAGTGAGATCACAAATACAGCAACACATTCGTCCACACAATACATGTTAGTGGTACGTAAATTCGCGAATTAGGCCCCTGTAAACTCCTAAGGAGGGGACAAAAGGTCCACAAGGTCTTCAGATGTTCAGTGTAACTTACTCGCGCTGAAAACTACACGAAACTCATTCACTAAGATATACCCCCAGTGCAGCAAAACTATGGAAAACGGGGTTTGGGCACAAGAAGTTACTCCAGCGTAAAATTGACTCTTCAATGAGCACACAAAGTCTACCTAACACAGGCTGACTCAGAAATGTCTTTTACCAAAAAAAAAAAAAAAATGCCAGTTTGGAAATAAGCTCTTTATGTAGCGCAACCACTAATTATTCCTCCATTGATTTACACACAAAATTTTGGTCCGTTTCGATGCTCCTGGATCCTTGTAGAAGTTTTCAATGGGTATAAGCTACCTTATAATTATGAAAGCTTACTAGTAGGTCCTTTTAAATGATTTCAGATTTGTGTACCATGACCTTTGAAATTTTGAGATAGGAGAGTTTTCATAACAGGGTGGTGATCCCTGTTTTTTTCCTCACTCAAAATGCCGTTTTGCATCGCGAACGGATATGTTGCAACAAAGTGCTTGAAATACCTTCAATTTCCTTAATATTTGCAGGGTGAGTACTTCAATTATTTTCCTACCAGATACACATCAAAAATTGAACACATCACTCAGCAACATGGTCTAAACTGTCCCCCGATATCTTTTTAGGGTGGTAAATTCGTAGGGTAATATCTTCCACTGGGGACTTTCCTTGAATTAGTGGTGCGCTGCCTAAACACATTACATCTATTGCAAGATGACGGCTAGGGGTTAATGCACTTTTTATCAATTCCCTCATTTCTGTCTTTGAGTGAGAATTTCTTATCAAGAGAGCAATGACTAATATAATAATATAAATATTGGGGAAAAATCATAAATCCTTCACAAGAAAGGATACAGCAAAAATGAATTTCACTCTTATACATATTGCTTCTATTCGAAGATAACGGATAGGGGTAGATGCACTTTTTACAATTTCCCTTTATTTCTATTTTAAAAAAAAATCTGACCAAAAAGTAATGGCCACTCGTCAAGTAGTACAATGTTTGCAGTCTACAGCATGCCTTTACTTTGCTGTAGTACATATTGCGTCTATTCCAAGATAGTGTTCAGAGGTCAAGTAGCATTTACTCCCGTTTTCTCTGCATTAGACCATGGTAATAGCACCAGCCAAACCAATTTCATAACTTATTTTGATGACTCCCATCAATTTTCCTCTTGTAACAAGGGATGTATTGGACAATAACAGGTAGGATAAAACCTGAAGTAATTCCACTATTTTCTTACACAGGAAGAGGAAACCGTCGGTAAATCTAGAAATAACTCAAAAGGAAGGTTTCAGTCTTCTCTATTCTTACCCACAAAACATATCTGCAATGGGCAGAAGTCCAAACATGGGAAAAACGCCATAAGTAGAATTGAGAAAATCCAAATCGGCCTTCAAAAATAGCGTTAGTTTAATGTTGACTTTAATACCCCAAATGTGCTATGATGGATAGAAATATGGTCTCAAAAAAACCCATGTGCTCGTTATGAGTATGAATTATGAGAACCATTTTGGTGTCATCAGAACTATTAGAGGGGGACTTAATTTGAATTACAGTTTTGGATTCCAGTGTTATAATTTTGCTCTGGAATATCTTATTTTGACATTCAATCTATTTTCTTTTTGACTTTAATGATTTAAATGATTTAAATTGGCTTATTGAGTTGGTTTACAAAATTCATGATTTTTTCACAAATGTTGAGTTTGAAAGTTAAAAAGTTAAGTCTGAAGGTTTTATTTTTGTCTATCAATAAATTCTGGATCTCCAGGGGCAGTTTAGGGAGCTCCTTAAAGCTCCATTGTAACTTACAAGAATTTTTTTTTTTATCTTTATGATGAATCATGGTTAAGTAAGTACTGATATCTTTTAAAAAAAGAAAACAAGACTGATATCCAACCTAAACTATTTCTTTTTTATTGGACTGGTCAAATCAAATACAAGTGGTTGATGCAAAACTTTATTACATCCTAAATTTATTTCAATGTAACTGTCAGACAAGTAAAGAATTCTTGGTATTTACAACTTCCAGCATCTTACACCTTTGCAAGGAAAACCTTCAACAATAGTAAATATCTTCAGGGCAAGAGGGATCTCAAAAAAGAACACTGTTTTTTTTTAAATATTTATATGTCCTTCAGATTTCCATATGGGGATATCCTCTTTAAAACGCAGTTTGGAAAACACCCGACTTTCTTTATTCTGCGGGCATGCGGAGGGGAGCACGTTAAGTCAATTAGTCGGATTACCAAAACAGACAAATGAGTCATCTGTAATGTTAATCAAGTTAAGGTTGTTATAGTGTACTCTCACATGTGATTTTAGACTTGCAATCACATGACCATCCGACGAAGAATTGTCATCAAATGGATTAAACGAGTTTAATCAACGCATTCTCAATTGACACACAATCAAGTTTTGATTAAAAGTGATTGTCCAAAATAACCATGTCCCGAGGACGAGGACGAGATGATTTCCTCAAGGATCGAGAACTCCGAGGCAGCTGCCGTGGCCCCTGCCATATGTTCCAAAGCAAAATCCCTAGCCTAACCTTTTCACACTTTATCATAAGTGTAGGAGCCCAAGTTGATTTGGAGGGCTGTAAAGTCTTGCCCGAAAAATATAACCAAAAATTTCTGTACGCTCCATGCGTGTTCAGCGTGTTAATGTACATATTATATAGGTTCATCACAGCATGCCAATTACATATATACAATCATTTGCCGTGTTACCACCCCTCCATATTGGTTATAATTTTTTTGCAAGTTGTTACAAAAATAATGATAATAATCAATGGCGTAGCCAGGATTTCACTCATGTTCTTACATGCAATCTGGTGCCACGTATGCTACCTTTGAAGTAAAATCTTTGTTAAAATATTTACGTATTTTAGGTACAACAAATGACCCAATAGCCCATCTAAATACACCACTGATAATCATATTATAAGTTTAACCTTTAAAAAACCACACTGGTGAATTAATACCGAATATATAGGTGCTGGTGCAATTCAAATCAGAACTTTATTTTATTTACCAAGGAAGTTTTTTAAACTATTGATTACCTTTAGCTACATCACTGCATTATTTTTCTTTCAGTAGGTGCCAGAAAAAATCTCAGCATATTGCCCGAATTTTCACAAAAATATTTGGTTGGGGGCTGCAGCCCCCAGCCCTCCGCCTCCTACGCCTATGCACTTTATTATAGAGCCTATATACCGGGGGCACCAGGATTTGCCCAACCGGGGTGTGGTAGCTCTTTGACAAGGGACAGTGAATAAGCAATTCACCAAAATATTGCCGACTGTGGTAACATGCATGGTCACTACAACATTTGACCAATCAGTACCAAATATCTATGCCACCGTGAGTGCCGTAGGTTGGTATCCAGGGACGTAATAGAGTACCCATTTTTTTAAGGGGTCAAAGACCAAAACTTTCCTGCAGATGCTTTCTTCAAAAAAAAAATTAATACTTCAGTTGTAACATGGGTCTTCAGTTTTGCTTTACACGCGTTTTTTAGGGTGTGGCTTAATAACTTCAGTGCTGTTTTGGCGAGAGTTGCGAAGAAGGGCACCCCCACTCATTTGGAAAATTTTCAGAAAAGAGTAACGCTTAGAATCATAGAATCAAAACCGTGCTATATGTTTTAATAATATAAACCCTTCAAAACACGTTTTTTCTTATTGTTCGAGGGTCAAATACGCTAAATGGATAGAATGATGTTACTGTAGGTAGTTCACATATACAGATGTAGAAGGCAACGCTATTGACAAACGATTTTCAAAGGAGGATGCACTCTCGCAGTGTGTTACATACACGCTTGCAAATTTATCTATTAAACTACAAATGTAAAATATAATAAAGCAAGCCTTTCATTCCCTTCTCCACGCTGCACTTCATTGCCTATCAAGGGCGTATCATTTCTTTATCTTAAAAGCTACCTTGGAAAAGAAAAGAGCCTATTCCCATTATGTTTCGTTCACTGGTACGATCAGATACCTCGAATATGTTATAAGTGATAAGAGTAATTTGGTAAGTTGGAGAAATTGTGTTACGGCCATATCACGTGATATGCAGGATACTTTTTGAGACCAAAAGATGCATTCGATTAATCTGAAAACTGTTTTATGAGGCGTACAATCATTAAAATTCCACGATAGTGGTTTCAGTTAAAGATTGCTTGATACCTACCAGTAGTGTTTCCCTCTTTTAGTCATTTATGAAATGGTAAGTCTGCACCAAAATTGTTGTTTGTTTTATATTTAACTTCTCGTACCAGATAAAGAAATTGCTCAATTGATCAAACACTAAGAATACATGTTCTTACCCGTACTTTAAACGTAAACTTGTACTCAAAAACTGCCACATCCACTCGCCTAAAGCACCCTTGAACGTAAAATTCGAGTGTGATCCAGACTGGCCATCCAAAGAACTATGACGGAATAAGTAAAAGTGGTTTGTTGGTTAAAGTTGAAAAACATACATGAGATGCTAGGCGCTGCAGAAATCAGTGGCAAGAGTATTGTTATTAACATTGGGTGGATTACGGTTTCGCCCCCTTACTTTTTCACTTGGGGGGCTAAGGCCGCCTTGCTCCCCCGGGATTTGCGCCACTGATCAACGCCTATTCTAAATAATTCTAAAATGTGACAAAAATTTCCCCTTATCGGTGTGGTAGGGGCCCATTTCTTACACATTTTACACAGTGATAAAAACAATAAAAATATTCAATAACGATAGCGCCATAGTAATTTCAATGTCTTCTAAAAGTTACAATGACGTCTGAGTTACCGGACCTTCATGGTAATACTGTTGCAAATAACAGTGACAATTAGGAATAATTAACCGTATTCTATTTAAGGTTGTTTTACCAATAAGAAACTGATACTTTCTGGATGAAGAGTGATGTTAGTAAAGTGCTAAATGAAAATAATTAAAGGAACATTCTTCATCCATTTCTTTTTTGCCTTTCTTTGGAAAGATTGCATCATAAGAAACATAGATTTCTTCAGCACGTTTTAAATTGTCTGAATGCAACGCACTGACATGAAATTTAGAAAAAGGACACCCATTATATCCACTTTTGTCACAAGACTGGTTGGTCACAGCCCTTCTTAAAACTTACATTCCATCAAAATATGCTTGGTTAGGTTCCATCTGTGATCCTTTGTCAACCGTCCACGGAGTGTAATCATGACAATGAACACAATCCAAGTTACTTTGAACATCGCAAGGTT
The DNA here is from genome assembly GCA_029531755.1 of Holothuria leucospilota. Taxonomy (NCBI): domain Eukaryota; kingdom Metazoa; phylum Echinodermata; class Holothuroidea; order Aspidochirotida; family Holothuriidae; genus Holothuria; species Holothuria leucospilota. The sequence goes on along the minus strand of CM055978.1, from coordinate 23,884,476 downwards.
GTCGTCGACAGCTGTCTTTATCTCAATTTAGAATAGAAGTAAAATTTAAACACGTATTACGTTTAAATAGTCAATGTCCACATGTTCCTTCTTGCATTTACAAAACAAGAGAACAACCCATGGAGTTACATATCTCATCACCACAACGGGTCATTCAACATTTAACAGTAACAAATATCGACTCGCATCACCAATGAAAGTAATACAACACTTTCCACACATTTGACCTTTGATCCTTAAACTGTACTTCTGGTATTGACCGTGGCGCAAGGGTTTCACCGAGGGTACCTTCCTACCAACTGTGAAGAAAATTCGTTTAGGAGGTATTCACGAAGTAATATTGAACCCACACAGACACGCATACTCGTTTTGACCCCTCCCTTAGCCATAAACTTCCAGTATACTCTGGGATAGCCCATCATGGGTAAGTCACTAAGACTAGTAACTTGTGAACATGAAATGATAGCATAGCAACGATTGATTGCTATTTCAACTGGCATTGTCTCCATAGCGCAACTGGCAAAGTGACTGATGAGATAAATAAAAAAGCCAAAAGGCTAATTAGTAGTTCCTTGCCTCTGAAAACAACTAAATGTGTTCGTAAATTTTCTTCGCTAGGTTTCAAATTAAGATATAAGAAAAGTTCTTCATGCTTTCTCCAAGCAAAGACCTGAAACATCTCCCCCCAAAAGAATTCGACAATAAATTGTTACAAGACTTGTTGAGCAGCCATCAGACAGCCTTCCGATAATGCGAGCAATAGTTGAATTTAATGGCTTCAACAGAGTGCAATATTTTCTGCAGGTTTACTATTACAGAGCTTTTTCTTTAATATTGCCCTATATCCGGAATCAGCGTTGGAATGTCGAAACCTACAACTTCATTTATTGGATTTGCTCATTTTATCACGTAAATTTATGCCTTCTTTTATGGCTCGGCGTATGTATTTTTCAGTGTGATACTTCTCCATTTGAACACGATCACTGCGAACATACCCAGCATTCTTCATCTGCCATGCAGTTATTTTGAATATTTCAATGAAAAGTTTGACCATTTCTCCGATTTCACCAACTTCACCGTATTCCAGTTTGAATTATCGGCCGATTGGCCCGGAGGTAAAGATCCCTTACATAAATTCGGTCGAACGTCTCAGCTTCGACTGCGTATGCAAAAATGCCCAAATCTGTTTAAACTTCTTACGGTCGTCTATTGCCCTCTTACACTGTAATTTAAGTTGTGTTGGAAGTTAGTAGAACATGTTTTGCGCTCAGAAGTGAATATGACAGGCCTTTCGCCCCTTTGTGTACCTCACTCAATATTTATTCCATCAAGAAATCAAGTGGGTCAAATATTTGGGCTTTTTACTTTTGTTTCGTACCATCTTCAGAGGCTTCGATCTGTACTTGCCTGCAAGGACAAATCGACTTCAACATTACTTTTAAGTAGCAGTTTTGAAAACTTAAATGCTGTCGTTCTGTATATTGTGTCTCCGTTTTCTATGTGTGAATAAAGTTACTCTTAATTTCCAAGTACGCTTTACAGCCATCCTCAGCGTTCCTATACGTGTCACCTCTGATGAAACGTATGATGAAAGAGTACAGGGTTTATATTTTTAAAGAAATTTCTTTTATCAACATGTGCTTATGATTTAAGTTTGGTCGTTTCTTTTTCTTTTTGACCATTTCAAGATCTTATCGCATGTAAATAAAGCTACTAACTTGATTACAGGTGCAAAAAGAGCACCGGCCAGCAGGTCTTATGGGACCTACGCTAGGAGAGAAGTTTAATCTGTCACTTTGGACAATTCATAATTTCAATATAAATAAAAGTGACATTGTGACTATTTTATTCCACCATTTACCTAGGGTGACCTAAGAGGGGAAGAGGGAGCCGTGGGTTTTGCCCCGTGGGAGAGTTTTCTAATATCTTTGGGAGTCATAGTAAGGATAGTAACATAAAAGGTACATTAGCCACGGCGATCAGTCACACGGATGGTTTACCTTTTGTTGATCTTAAGAACGGAAATCCTTCAATACAGACCTTTCAACATGTATGGCTTCCTTTGCACTTCTGCAGCCCATATTTTTTCGAGCTTGAAACTATCACTACTGTCCAGCGTTTGATCATATTCATGCTTTAAAATCCCTTTGCCTTGTTTCACAACATGAACACACGTGAGTAGATGGAAAACAACATAATGTCACAATTTTGTAGGTTAAGTACTAGTCTCATCTTAGAGCAAAACCTTTCCAATCGGAGGGCAAAAACCTCCCTCAGATCCCTCCTTAAAGGATCCTTCTTATCCCAAACATATTTAGGAATAGCCCTATACTTCTAAATGGGCTTACCATTAGAAAAATCTCCCCCTTGAAACTGGGCGTCACGACTTGGCCGATTTTTAACGATAGAAAACCGCAAATAACAAACTGACCTTGGTATTTAGTACCAGGTGTTCATAGCCCGAACAAAGACTAGGGGTGTACCTCATTGCTGAAAATTTCAAGAAATAATGCTCGTCTGCGTTTGATATGTTTTTTGTCTCAAATATCAATAATTTTACAGATTTTTGAATTTTTTTGACGGATTGATGAATTTTATTTCCGTACATAACTTCACTAAATGTGAATCAATTTTCATGGTTCAAGATTCATTTGGTAACGAATTTAGCTGTTGATTCTGATTCTAGTCACATCATACGTGGAAATACAAATCGATCCTTAAATATCTTTTCAAGATAGATGCCCAGTCTCTTAAGGTTAACCACAAAAATACGTCACTACACCGCTGGATTCGGAAACCAAGGTCAAAGTGCAAATGTCCAGATTTCAGTCTGACGAAATCTGTAATGCAATTAATGACTGCACTTTGATTGACATTAATTCAAACAGTAGCTTCACTCTGGTTGGTCAATGGTGATTTGTGAAGTCACTTGTGTTCCCAATTAGGCTCACACACACTGTGCTGATATGGTCTGTACTTGAAGTGGGTAAAGTCTGTGGTATTTGAAGCGACGAAGCTTAGAAACGAGGAGATGCAGGGTTCAATCAAGTAAGATTTTATTGTCTGGGAAGAATTTGCAAAAATTTGATAGGTTGCAAACTATTTAAGAAAGAAAACGATTGGAATAAATTCACCACTCAGTCAAAAACAGGCATCACCCTACCCCCCACATCCGCCCGTGCCGGAGCCACTACCCTGTTCCTCACATGGCCCATTCCTAATCCCAAACGTTGTACATTGCATAGAATTGCATTCTTGAACCAGGGAGGTGTTACTTTGACAGAATACACATCTGCCACGCTTTCTTTGAACCTAGCTAGTTGCCGACAGTAATCCCTTTTTTGTACTTATCTTCCAGATGTAAAAGGTTTATAAAGGTTAAAGAAACTAAACACAAAGGTTCACGTCGTCTGCTAGATCTTGAAGATCGGCACAGGAAAACTTGCCCATTTCTTTTACATTGCCAGACGTTTCAGTCGCAAATTAATTTGCCCCTTTTTGGTGCGTTGTGGTCCTTTTAAAAATACCACATTGTTATTCCGTGTTTCACTTTGACAAGAAAACACCGCCTTCAAGTTGCGAGATAATGCGCAAACTGATGAAAAATTAACAGTAATGTATATTCTCTTTCCTTTTTCCCGCATTTTCAAATAGCATAAGCAGTACTTTTATTCTAGGATCGTTAGGTTGTCGCGAGAAACAATCGTTTTGAACGTTAAAACATTGGCGCTTACTAGACTGTCGGTAACATGCTACACATCAAACGATTGTTCCCGATAATCCTCTTGTCAGTGTACTAGAGTCATAGACAAAGGTTGGCTAGGACAAGAAGTAGAGGTGTTAGACAAAAAAATTGGAGGCCCTGAAGTCTTATGATCCGTCATTACATGATAATCTCCTCACTCTTAATCCGATCAAACATGATAAGAATAAATTAAATTTTCAGTCGAATCTCCCGTCAAAGTAACACCTCCCTGTTTACAAGCAGGTACGCGACGCCAAAGGGATTTTCGCACGTCACTACTCATATTGCTAACCCCCACGATTCACTTGACTTATGTAGTCCCTTTTTAAGGATTCATTGACTTAATTGACTGGACAGTAGCTCAAATGGGGTGCCCACACAATTCTAGATGCAAGCATGGTGGAAAGGTGTGCCTAACGTCCCCTCCTCTCAAACCATGCTCGGATGCCACTCTGTTCTTTTTCCTCCCTCCTTGCACTTCTTTCATTTTGCTGACTGGTGTGATATTTTGTCGTCTCACTGTTATACGATATCACACTGCCATGAACGACTTTTGGCATGCCTTGAAAAGCTTTTTGTAGTGCAGCTCCTCCGAACTAATGTTTCTGTTTTTTTTTGTTTCGATGGGTTTTCTCGAATATTACTCTGTCTACAGCCAACTTACATTTCAATTCCTCCTCCCTGCCTGTTTCTCTTTTTCCCTTTCCCTTCTTTCCTTCTTTTTTCTCTCTTTCCTTTTCATTCTACCTATTTGCCCTTGCTCCTGTCCTTCCCTTTTCTTCCCCTTCCCTTCATTTTGCCTATTGGATCCGTGACTGGGGGATACCACTCCACCCCATCTTTCTAGCGACGACCCTGCATATTGGTGGTAAACAAACTCTCGGAAGTTAGATTTGTCAACTTACAAAAGACACAATAGCCAGGTTATGGAAGGATATATAATCTGTCCCAGTTTTGATGAATCTGCTGAGAATCAGCGGGGGATATCTCTGCTGCTAGTTTCATTGTTCGACGTATACCTTTTTACTACTCTCCGTGACTCCGCAGAGTCTGATCTGCTAAAACCATAGACTTCAGCTCTTGCTCTTAGTAAAACACGAAATGCTTGATCATGTGTGGTAAGAAGGTGTTTTTTCGTCAGTTCTTATCTCATGACAGATATATGATGAATATTGTGATCGCTTAGATGGTGGTTAAGTTAAGTCATTTTGTCCTAGAAGGAATGCAGGCTCCGTCGGGGTGTAGAAACCTCTCGGGGTAACGTTTGGTTTTATCTGCACCTTTTAACTTAAAGAAAACAAGTACTCAAAAAACTCTGCAACCTCCATGGTAGTACGTCCCTCTGAATGTTCTTTCAAGAATTGTCCCATTTAATCTCGTCCTTGATCAGACTTCTTCCTCAAAGACTCTTTACCCTTCTTTGGGCTTGCATGGGGCACTATTTTGAGCAAACCCTCTTCATCTTGCTAATGTAGTAAATTGGAATTTTGACTGTTTTGGCGTTCCATGGTGATTATGTAATCATTGAATATGTATAGACGAATCCGGAGAGCAAGTGATGGTCTGATTTCAGTCGGCCATACCTGGGGTCTATCACCTTTAATCTTTCAATTTTCTTGCTTACCTGTATGATGGATGGTTGGACATTAAATTGTATCTTGATTCGTTCAATTTCACTGAATATGTGGGTTTGAAATTCATGTAGAAAATAAATGAAGACGATTTAAGGCTGGTGGACCCCATTAATGGCTGCCTACAGTCACTAAACACAAGCGCTGATCGGATTCGTCTATACTACTTTCACGTGTGCAGGTAGTGTGTGCATTGTGTGTACGGCAGTCTTCTTCCGACCTCCACACTGTTTGGCTGGCGACAGGAGATTGCTCCGAGTTTCGGCTCGTAAAAGATCAGCTTTTCACCTAAAATATTATCCCGTGTCCTGTCGTAATATATCAGAATCGGTGGTTGATCATTCATGCTGGCGATGTTGACGTTATTTTCCATCGACCTAGGCAGTTTTGAACTATAACCTGTTGGTAACTTTTGAGTTGCCATGCTGCCATTCTACTCCGAGGAGATTTCTCCCTTGTATCCTGTTAGGCTGTTGCAGCCTTGCCTGTTACGAAAGATGACGTAGCCTAGACCTATGTGAGAGGCCGGAGACCTTCGTTCATTTTCGCGACCAGTCACAGAGATGTCCGCGCCGCGTATAAAGGCCGGTTCATACTTCATTACAGCTCTATAAAGCTGTGTTTAAGGATGTTAGCTGGGTCTCGATATGCCGATGTAAAATTGATTCATACTTCAGTTTTCTCGCATAGCTCAACTTTCGCAGTACTGCCATGCAATGCACAGTCTCCCAATACCTGCCTATGCAAAAGTCAAGTACAGTACATATGTGTATGCGGTTTGATCGGCTCTACGACAAAGTACACTATTGATTACCGTGATAATTTTAGGGAATACAAGAAAATCCATCCTTACTAACCTTTATGTCTTAATTCGTGGGAAGCAATAACTGTTTTCCTCCATTCCGACAACTCTCACTGTCACAATCAGGCCGCCGATAGTCGCACGGAACCCGAATGCATGTAATGAGCCGGTATCTGAAAAGGTCCGCCATTGTTGTCGAGTAGGATCGTGAGCTCGTTTCAAAAGGTCGTTCACCTACCAAGCAGCCAATCAGAAGCCGTTTCCTTTACGATATCTCGACAGGCTGAGAGAAAAGTTGAACAATGTTCAACTCCAAGCGATGACCGTGAATCGAACTGGCGGCAAAGATATTTTCACCATATATGGTTATTGATCGCTTTATCGCGCGAGAAATTTGGAAGTATGAACCGGCCTTTAACCCGTGAAATCGCGAGCGAGTCTACCAGGAACAGAAGAAGACACCAGCTAGGGTAATTAATTGTACGTACCTAAGGAGAAATTTGTCCCTGATTTGTGATGAAAGTTTTTTTTATTGAAAGTAGTATTGTGGCCTTAGGTAAGGCTAGTTGGACTCAGTTATCACATCCTGTGTATGTTAGGCTGTTGGCGTGGGGTAACAGAGAATTTAGAAGAATATTTTGGAGTAATCGAAGCCCTTGTGAATAGGAAGTGTAATACAATGTTGTGTGATGTATTTTTAGACATGGTGATAAGTATAATTTGTTCCCGTGAGTTAGTGTTTGGAAGAATTTAGCCCACTTTGGTGTGAGGGTTGAGAACAAAGGGGTTTCATTGTTTTGGGCCATGTGGTCTAAAGAGGGCGCTATGTTGGTTGGACAGTGTCAGCCATTTAGTGATGAGTCATTGGGATAATGAATGGAGGCTATTGTTGGTTACAGTGACAGAGCTATGTGAGAGCTCAAGGGTTATTCTTGGTGCTTTGTATTCTGACCGGGATAGGCCTAGTTGTATTTTACTGATCTTAGTGCTTGGGGGAAAGGGTCCTCAGTGAAGGCACTTGAGGTGTATCTTCTTAGCCTGGCCGAAGGCAAAGGGTGTCAAGCGGATGGTTAACAAGCTGCAGAACCCATGCATAACAGTTTCAGTAGGTTTTTATGTCTGAGTATGGATTACTAGAATTAAACTCAGTTTGAATATTATTTTGTACACTGTTGGCATGATAATTGTAGTGTCTATTTTATGAGATGTTGCATTAAGAGTTGGGTATGTATGGTTATCACCTATTTTGCGTCACTGAGAAAAGAATTTAGTCACTCATGGATTTAGTCAAAGGAAGGTCATATATGTTGGTCTGCTATTGTGGTTTTGATGGTTAATTGATAGTATTCTAGTGCTCTGTTGTCCTGAGGTGTAAAGTCCTTATATTTAATTTATACTTAGGGTTAAAATACTCTAGAGAGTGATCGGATGTTATTGGGTGTATAAGGTGCAAATGTCCTACATGGAGGAGACCATTAGGGTATGTCATTTATGTTATCATGACTTCCACAATTGTATGTTAACTTGTGAATATGTTGATGCTATTAATTATTTGCATTTTACGCTACATTTCGTATAGAGTTGCGTATGGGTACAGGTTTAGATGGAGCATGGGTATAGTGTTGCAGTCTATTTTTTAGGTATCCTTGGTGAGGCTGCTAAGTGGATTTGTTCAGTGGATGAACATTAGTGTAAGACTGGGTTCTCTACTTTTTTGGAGTCTCTCTGTTCTGTACATTGTTGTATTTTACGAGGTGTATTGTAGAATTTTATTGAAGAATATTTACACGTTCAAAGTGACTATATGGGTTGCATCTTGAGTGAGTCAGTATCGTGTGGAAGTCTTAGTGAGAAACAAGCCATTGTGAATTGAAAAGAAATTAGGCTCATACATTATGTAAAGAAACAAGAGAAGATTTTGGCAAATGCTGGTAAGCTGGTGTCCTGTAAATTGACAACAGATGATGATGTGGGGGGTACGCCATGGTTGGTTGGGATGGAAGGACGAATTCCTGGCCTTCATGTGGTTGAAGGATGTGTATTCCCAGCATCTGCTGAGTTCCGCACATTTCTTGGGGACATCACCCAACCAGCTGAGTTTATAGGCTGGGTTCTGTGTATCATGTGTGTGTTGTTTAAAGAGATTTCCCCAGTAATGTATTGCAGTTTGCTGAATGCTAATTGTAACTTAACAGAAAGCCAAACAGTCATACTGTCACATGTTGTGACTTCACATTATAAATATTCACAGTTCATATCGAGAGAGAAGAGGTCAATAAACAGATCAGTCATCGTTCCACTGCAAGAAAACGCTTGCTGCCTTATTTATAACTTGTAATGTCGGAACTAAGGAAACCTCAGCCTCGGCGGCAGCCCCCTCCCCTATAAGGTCGGGTCAGGGCGTGGCGCTCCCCCGCCCCACCACTTACTTCACTAACAAAAATAAAAACCGGTGGTATGGCCGAGTGGATAAAGACGGTGGCATTTGAAGCAATGAAGCTTGGCAACGGGGAGGTTCGGGGTTCAACCCTGCGCCGGGTCAAAATAAGGGGAAGTTTTCATCCAAGAACAATCTGCGGATTTCCCATCTGAACTGGCTTTTCGAAAGAAACCAGATTTGATCTAAAATTGTTAAATTGGTTATCCAACCGACGTGAAGTTTTAATCCATAAGCCGTATAGGCTTCTCCTACATTTGTGGTAGCAGCATAGAAAAGCTACTACCCTTCAAGGCCTGAATTGTTATTCTAAAATGGCAAAAGCCATTAAATGATAATACGTTTACTATGCTTTATTGTAGCTTAACGTTCTAACCAAATTTTATTAACATTAAAAATTAAATATATTAAAATAATATGATTAGTCAGTCACGATCTTTGCGACCTAAACAGTGCACTAGTCTGTGGACTGAAGAGTATAGTTGATCACAATAAACATTATAATTTAAACTTGTGCCCCTTTATCTGTTTATGCTCGTTTGCAGAGAGCAGTAGTATTCGTCTACTGCTCCCGCCTATTTGTTTGTTGTTAATAAACAGTCGTTTTGCATTCAAGTACATTTATATGCTCGTGACCAAGGGTGAAATTAAGGTTAGCTGAACCAGGCGCAACTTTCAGTCGAAAAATGTCTCCTGCTTCCCTAGGTTTTGCTGCAACCAGGAGATACTGTGTTCACCAGGAGACAGTAACCAGCTACAATACTGTACTCATATTAGGGATTTCAAGGATGAAGTTTTTGTAAAAAGGTGGCGCCTGGTATCATTCTTTTTAGTGTCAACGGGCGCTGTTTGGTTGGAAACGAGCGCCAAACAGTGCCTGGCGATCGCTTAATTTCACCCTCGCTCGTTACTGTCGGAAACTAGTTAGACATCGAAGCTTTGTTGCCTGTTAAGTCTCTTTGTTGGGACGGATTTGGCAAGGGGTGAGGTTGCCTGGGTACCACACAAAAGAGTTCAATACCGTTAGATACAATGATCCCTGATTACTGGGTATTCTCCACGCGCTAAAGTGGATCAAACTGAGTTGCAAAAATTAAAAGTTTTCCGACGTATCTCCAGTTAATACCACTTCCATGGTTTTACGTCCCGAAGGAAAGAGATAGTCCATCCAGGGAGGTGATATTAGATCACCTTTCTGGTTCATCTCAATTCGTCCCGTGGGTTTGTTTAGGTTCTCGGTTTCACGCAGTCAAGGAGATTCGTACTACTATAATACTGAAAAAATAACTTTACAGCGTAACTTATCAAACTTAATTGCATTGAAACTTTAACTAGTTAGCAGTCAAATAAGATACGAGAAAAATCCATCAGAAATAAAGTGATATCAAGTTAAATATATAGATAAACATGACACTTACTCCAATCATCTTCACCAAGATCTGTAAACAAAACAAAAAATAATAAATGAAAAGATAAATGTCTTTTGATTTTGAAATAAAACAGGATTACAGTAAAACATTTAACATAGTGTTAGAATAGATAATATATTATTATTTTTGAATGGAATCTTTAAACTGCCTTCGAACCAGTCACATTTTTTTTAATCAAGCTTTCAATGTATTATTTAAGGAATAAATAAATACAAAAGACTGCTATTCACAAACAGAAAGAAGGACTGCGTCTTCGACCGCTAGCGACATTAGCAAGTTACAACGATTGTGACCGGAAGTGAACTCGAGGCAAGCAAGAGTAATGCCATCACCTTGGTTTTAAGCAATGTTTTTGCATCATCATTCCGTATGGAGGATGAGATATTGTCGTTACTTTGCCGGTAAAGCTTTCTACAGCTATATGCAATATCAACCGTTGCCATAATAACGATTAATTTTCCCAAGTTACTTGTCTAATAGCCTGTTTTCACGAACTCTTTTAAATCCCTTAGCCCCCTTTTTACCATTGTGGATAATTTCCAAAAGTGTTTAAAATGAACTCCAAAGCTACATATTTCTGCATTGGGTAGGGAGAGGTGTGATTTTGACTGAATGGTGAATTTATTGTAATCACCTTCTATCAAAATTTAAGGATGGAGAAAAGCCCTCCCCTTATAGCTCCTCCCCCAGGACGGCGCGTCTGCACGAGGTGATGAAGGATCGTGCCGGTTGAAAACTATCGAACGCACGCATATGCATGCTTTACACCGAATATCAGGGTTTTTTGAGTTGAAATTTAGACATCTTTTGTAATGTCTACCCAATGACCATCTCCTGGCGGCTCCACTAATCCTGCAGACTACTGTGCCCATCCCTTGATAGCAAGTCTCTTGTCAAAAGTATATAAGCTAGGAACAGTGACTTCAACACGTTTAGTATGGTAGCGAGTGCACGCCAAACAGTTTCTAATCAAAATTTAAAATGAGCCAAAAGAAGTAATAACAAAAGACTGATTAAGATTAAGTATGACCACCATCTTGGAATACATACATGTGCTACAGCAAAGTTAAGATGTAGACTGCAAACATTGTACTATATGACGAATGGCCATATACTTTTTGGTCGAAAAGTTTCACACAAAAATAGAAATGAAGGAAAATTGTATAAAAGTGCATCGACTCCTAGCCGTAATCTTAGAAATAAGCAATATGCATTAGTTAAGAGTGGAATTCATTTTGGCTGTATCCTTTCTGTTTAGGTTTCATCATTTTATTGCCCAATATTTTCCTTCTAACAGTAGGAAAGTATTTGAGAGCCACGAAGTAAGTTATGAACTTGGTTTGGCTAGTACTACTACCATTGTGGGGAAATGCGAAGAAACGTGGGAGGGTGGGGATGGTTAAGTCAGTTGACCTCTAGACATCATCGTGTAATAGATCTGATATGTACTTAACCAAGTTAGTTCTTGCTGAAGATTGTGTCCCATTGAACTATGAAACGAGTAGTCATTGCTTTCTTGATCGGAAATTCTCACTCCAAGAAAGAAATGAGGGGATAGATAAAAAGTGCATTAACCCCTATCGTCATCTTGGAATAGATGCAATGTGTATAGATAAGGAGTGAACTTTTTGTAAGCTGTTTCCTGTGGTGCTATTTGACAATTTTCATCATAGTTTTCTAAACTGAAATAAGCATTAAATGCTGAAAATAAAAGAAAAGTTGGCCCAAAAGTGCATTAACCCACAAAGTTCATTTTTGACTAGGTCCATGGTGCCTACAAATCTACACAAAAATGTACTGGAATCTATGTTTTAAGTCTCACGATTTATAACCCAAGGGGACAATTCTTCCAGTATGCGGGCCTAATCAGTTGTACTATCCGAGCTGATGCAAGATTAGATAGGCGAAATACTATATGTATAATACCAAATGAAATTTCCTTTAATTTCAAAGTGTTTCAAAGTTTTAACTTTGAAATACTGAAGGTTGCTTCTTTTAAAAGTAAAATACTTGTATAAAATAGTTGTAGAAAATAGTTTTAAAATATATTATCTATACATTTAGACAGTTTTCTGGAAAGTTTCAATTCATCATTGAGAGGGCTTTTGAAAATATGGGGAAATACGTAAATTGATGAGATACATATTCCTGAAGAAATACTTAAAAATCACACTTTTGGCACAAAAAAGTAATTGATTCAATTATTTATCTTGTGATCATAACCCAGATTTTGAAAACAAAAATGCAAAATTCTTGAACATCCATGCCCTTACAGATGGTGGTGATTCCCCAGTCATAACATAGGCTGCGCCTAGGCCTAGGCTTAGACGCCGAAAAAGTTCATGAATTTTTTTTTATTAGAAATGAAGTGTTCGTAATAATGTATTGTCAAGGCTGTTAATTATAGCACTATGGCCTTCACCCAGAATTCCTTTATCCCCATAATAAACCAGTTCATGGTTACTCGTGCGCACGTCCAAAGTGAAAACGTGTACAGGGTATAAACGAGACGATTGCTCATTCATAGCGTTAACGTTACAATCTTCACTTAAAATCTTATAACTCTTTGAAAATTGAACCAATTCGCCCCATTTTGAATGATTTTATTGTTCTATGTATGGGGTTAATATGTGTGAAGTTTCCTGTTACCAGGATGAACACTTTCCTTGAGTGAGCTTTCAAAAAAAATTCTATACACTTTTCCGAACGTGCGTATCCGTGTTTGTAACCCTTTGACCTTTGACACATATCATTACCATCACATTATATATTCGTTAACTCTAAACTGTGAACTGGCATTTCTCGATCAGCAGCAAAGATTCTTGGGTGTAGATGAACTAGGAGGTACCAATATCAAAGTATATAAGCATACAGGGAGTTACCTGGGATATTTAAAAACGGCAGTCTGCCTTGGACCATTCGTTGCTTGTGGGCCTAGCTAACATTTTCCAAAATGGGGGTCATTTCTAAGTAATAATGGTGAGTTTTGAAAATAAAAGTTTAATAGAACCTCTAGTCAACACGTGTTAGGTATCATATGAAAGAAAATGAAATTTTCTACCATATATATTTATTAATTTTTGTGTGGGTTTTTGGGTTGAGTGCCCCAACAAGCTGGATTCAGTGCGCAGTAATGCACAACATGGATATTAAACAGTAGCAGAATAATGTAAGATCATTACTCACAACATCATTCAACTTTTGTTGTTAGCATACTTCAAGAAACCACTCCTCTGCTCAATGGCTGATAAGAAACATACAATCACACCTTCACCAGTTCCTTTTTTCAAATTTTGCTGATTTTCAAAGCTTTAAAGAGGTAAAAACTAAACGGTTTTCTTTCCTTTTTTTGTAAAGATAAGTATTTGTGTGCATGTGCTCTCCTTTCACCTTGCACTGTGTTTGCAAATACACCAAAGCAATTGTTATTGTACCAGTATTACTTTTGAATTAATTGCCACATTCTTTGTGAATACAGTAAAATCTGGGAAGAAGTCTGTCGGAAAGGTGTGGTTGTACAAGTTATCTGTCAGCATATATATGAAATAATGGTTTGGTTTTGAACCATTTGTACAAGTGTATTCAAAGGCATACAGGGGCTTTAAATTGATGGAATACTTTTTTGTATGCTCTCATTATATTGGTTAAGGGCCCCATACATGCCTGGTGAGAACCGATACACTCCTTGAAACACAGTAGTATTTGGGCTGGCTAAAATCCCTTTCAAATCACTGAATTTTTTGTCAACGACAGAAATATTTAGTTCTATTGCAAGGCCCAATAGTTCTATTCGCGCTCATTTATTGCCACATCCGTACCTGTTGAGTACTGAGACACTCTTCGACGCCCACGGGCAAATACAATATTCAACTTCATATTCAGGGCCTTCAAATTAACACATTCAATTGAGATATAACTTTGACTTCTGCTAGTTGCCCTAAAGCTCTAAAACCGTCTTATCCATAGGATCAGGATTCTAGTATAATGTTTCGAGATAGGCCAACCTAGTTTTGATTTTTTTTTTACATTTTCTTTAATGTTTCGGGTATGCTGAGTCCAAAAAATGCAGGGTTCCGTTTTTTCCGACATAATCATTTTCACAGAAAATGACCATTAGGTTTGTCAGAACTTAGAGACGTTGGAACATAGAGACGTCGGAATATAGAGGTGTAACCGGCCTACTTTATGAACCGTTTATGCAGCTATACGATATTGGAATAGGTCGATCAGGGACTTCATTTTGAATTGGTAACTGCACGTAGTTTGAATTTGTAACTGCATGTTAGGGACAGTGGGACAGTTTCAATTGATAGGGTTAAATATGGGACGGGGTTTACTAGGAGGGTATGGGCGATAGGGCGAGAGAGCCCTTGTAGGTACGACAATGTACGTAATGCACGACAGCGACCCCTCATCCTGACAGATTACTTGCTTTCGCTCTCCCTTCGAATTAGCATTTTCAATTTCGACAGGGAAATCGTTAGGGGTACATTTATAGGCGTAAGGGACATATTTAAGGCCGAGGGTGAGGGAGGGGGGCTAAATAGTTCCCCGATAAACTTGACAATTACCGGTCAAAATTGCCCGACTTTCCCCAAAGTCTGCTCGAGAAATAGGTTTTCCCGAACTCCAGCGAGCTAGGCTGCTATATTAAAAACTATCGGGTATCTGCTCACATAATTTGTGAGTACATGGGTTCCACAAAATTTTAGCTATACCCTCCTTTTGGTAACCCATCCTTGTTTTTAGGGTTTCAAGTTGCTTCTCGCGTCGGGAGCTTTTCCTCCTCCCGTCGGGCAAATCCTGGCGCCACGACAAAGTAGTGGTTCCGTGGACTGGCCTGTTGGGAGGTAGTACATTCAATTTGGGGGTAGGCCAGTATACGGTGATATCATACATCATACTTACAAATTTTCTATTCTCAACCAGTGTAAAACAAATTATATTGAAGCTTCTACTGTATTGGATGCTTGCTTTTCAAAAAATCATTGAGAGATTAATGTTTAATAGACTGAACAAATTCCTAAGTAAATTTAGTATACTACATGATAATCAATATGGTTTCAGACCAGGTCACTAAAACTGAACTGGCACTGGCCGACGCTATTGATAAGATATTCAGTGCCTTGGACAGTAGTAAATATTGTATCGGGATATTTCTTGACCTTTCCAAAGCCTTTGACACGATTGATCATAACATTTTACTGCATAAGTGTACACATTACGGAATAAGAGGTCCTGCTCATTCTTGGTTTTCTAGTTACTTGTCAAATAGGCAGCAGTTAACAACTGTCAATGGGACATGGTCAAGCAAACTTACTGTAAAATGCGGTGTTCCCCAAGGCTCCATCTTAGGACCTTTGCTTTTCATTTTGTATGTGAATGATATTTGTAACATTTCGAAAAAGTGTTCCTTGGTTCTTTTTGCTGATGACACGAACATATTTTTCACTGAAAGCAATATAAATAGTTTGAAAAGAACAGTGTGTAATGAGCTGCAAAGGTTTTATGATTGGTTTGCTTCAAAAAAGTTGTCTATTAATGTGGAAAAGACGCACTATATTTTGTTTAATTATAGTAGGCCTAATGTAAATACTGATATGCATGTTGTTATGAATGGTATTCCTCTGGAAAGGGTTAATAGTACTAAATTTTTGGGTGTACATATTGATGCTAATCTCTCCTGGGTGGATCATATTGGCCATATTTCAAACCAAATTTCCAAAGGTATCGGAATTTTATCAAAATTAAAGCACATACTTCCCCATAAAATTATGAGATCTATCTATCTTAGCCTTGTATTGCCCCATCTTTCTTACTGCTCATCGATTTGGTCTGGTACAACTAAGACAAATTTAAATAAATTGTATATCCTTCAAAAAAGAGCCGTTAGGATCATCACCTGTGCGTTACCACGCAGTAGCACCAATGAAATGTTTTCCTCTTTAAATTTACTTAAGTTAGAGGATCTTATATCCTTAAATGTAGCTACCTTCACCTATCGTTGTCTAAATAATCTTCTTCCTGGCTCGTTTTCTTCTTTTTATACGTGTAATCTCTCTATTCATAATCACGACACACGCCACGCAGACAAACTTCGAAATACTTTGTATCGTAAATCTCGCAGTCAGCTCAGTCTTAGGTATAGATCTATTTATCTGTGGAATTCATTACCAAATGGTCTTCATGCGAAACAATCTGTTGCTTCTTTCAGAAAATGCCTTCAGAATTACTACATTTGTCAGTATTGAAGAGATAGTTCTTTTTTTAATGTACGTTTACTGTTATCATTGGGTGTAATTGATTGTCATGCATACTGGTGGGTTAGGTAAGGGTTGGGAAGGGATGAAGTAAATGGGATTGGTATTATATGGTACTGAATGTTTTGGTTTTTCTAATTAAGTTTTTTCTTTTACGGGAGTGATCTTCTTTGTAAAGCCCACAAGGGTTTTAAGTTCACTTCCATCCACATATTATTTTGTTTGATACTTCTGTCTGTATATTTTTTCTGATAACGTGGAAAAACAAATAAATGAATGTGATTAGCTCTACAAGTGACGGGTAATGTGGAATTTAAACAATTCTTCATTACTGCATTGCAAATTAGCTTCTGCTTTTCGTCAGGTTGGGCATCCGCCTAGTCCTGTCACTCGACCGTTCAGTAGCTCACTTGGGGCATATGTCCGCATATAATTTACCCGTACTAAGTTCACTGTAATTACTTCTCTCCGACTAGAGTCGAAATAGGGCCTTCTGTATTAGTATTATCAACCATTATAGCTATCGCAAGAACTAACTGCACAAATTTAAGTTTGAGTACAAACTCTGCCATGTTGTGCGTTTCCAATAGTTTAAAGTTTAGCACTGTACTGCAGAACTTTAGGTTTTTCTACATTTCGTCTGGGATATTCATCACAGTCAACAGGCCAATACCGCATAAAAAACTTATCAGTACACGTACATCGCCTACAAAATATGCGACAACGCGTTGCATTTACATTTTTGTTCAAACCGAACCAGCGAGTTGCCTGACTGAACTTACCAAGCCATATATCCATACAGCATTATACAGGCAATACATGTACTTTCCTTGTTTGCATTCAGTTCAAGTGATATGAATTTCAGTTTGTTTACAGTCCTTTCCATTTTATTTTCCTCAAATGCAGTGCCTTTCATCATATTTTGATTGTTTCTTTTGTTGTTAACGGGGATCAACTTATATTTGAGGATAAATTGTTAGTCCTGCAATGTCGAAGGATGGAGTAGAAGAAGGGTAGGCAGTGCTACTACCTGACTTTACACTCAGTTTGTGAACATAATACACTTGCAGGACAATAGGCACCCCTTATCTCTTTTATTTACAAGAGGCATCCGTCTACTGAACTAAATCGTGAAAAGTCGTGAGTCACAGCGGAAAAAAGTCGTACGTTTCTCCCACGAATGTTCGCGGTTACCAAGTCGTGAAGAAGTAGAATGAAATCGTGAGAAATCGTTGAAAAAGCAGTTGAGTGAGCGCCTGGCTAAAGGTGCAATACAGAACAAAAAGACTGAGAGAGAAACTTATTTTTCTTTTTGACAGCGTCCTTTCCTGACTGTCATGTGCCTGATGTTATCAAGCCCTGCCATATTTAAGCCTAGAATTGTAGAATTAATGGCAATATGACATTTCTGTCCAACAGTGGTAATCATGTTCAGGTTCAGAGTGTATTTTACTCTCTCGTGAATAATAAAATACAGAAATGTTTATTACTGTCAATTATGTACTGTAAAATACAGTTACTATCAGAGGCTGACATAAGGCCATAAAAGCAAGGCTTGTACAATGATAGGCCTACTACCTTAAGACAAAAACAAGCAAACATAAACAATCAGGTTAAAAAAGTTCTCAGTGTGTATAAATGAAGTGGCAGAATAAAATGCATGCTAGAAAACACACTTAAGCAAAATTAATGACCATTAACAGACGCAGGTCAGGAGATAACCCAGTGATATTCTGTAAGGTCGACAAGGATCCATATACATATTCTCAAGTATATACCGATGGTACACCACGAGCGAGAAGCGAGAGTTTTCTACAACGGAGTCCAGGGTGCTGCGTTAGGTAACCTGGCAGGTCCAGGCGTTAGACACTAGCAAGATCTCGCAATATTTCGTATTAAAAGAGCAGAAATCGGCTACAGTAAGTAGATTCAATATCATTTTTCTCATATCTAATGACATTGATGTTGGTAGCTGACTGTAGGTCACTATAAGGGCACCTGAGGCCCAGGGGCGAATCTGAGGTTAAATAAAAAATTAGAGGCTAGCATGAAGCCCGAAATGTATACAAATTTAGTTTTCAGAATATGGGTTTTGCCTTCATAAGTGTTTTATTTTTGTTGCAAGGTCAGTCAGTTATGAGATATAACAGGCCACGCCACATGCAGTTCCGGGCGAAACATGTAGAATTTTTCAATTGGCTGCAAATCATATCATGGTAAAATTTTCATCCAGGTGTTGCCTTCGTACACTTGATTTCCTAAAAAGGGATCGATCAGGAACAAAACTCTTATTCATCAATTCTTTGTAATCCGCTTGAGAACATAAGTTTCCTTCAAACACGTTCATCTGTCAAAACTAGAAGGAAGAATTTTCCCTTCTTACAAGTACAAGTTTACTCTTTCATAATCGCTCCTGCGTTGAAGAGCATGGATGTAACACATTGAGTGTATGTCAAACACCATGGCATCTCAATCCCCCTAGATTTCAGCAAATTAATCTCTTTAGCACAAATTTGCTACTATAGTTCAGTGTAGCCAATCTTGCCCCTCCTAGCTTCACAGAGTTTAATTTAATGTTTCCGTCCATAGACCAGCTGTAGACAAGCAACACTGCTCAGCAATTCAGCTGGTTTCACATATTGTAACTCGACCTCAACCACTTCAATAGTTTTTAATAGGGATGATTATAACTGGCCGCTCCAGATATATTGTGAGTACGTTTTAAAATTAGTCAATCTTTTCTTCTTCTGTAAGTTTCTTTCCTCTTTCTTTTTCTGTCTTTTCTATTTTTTTTCATATGTTTTTCGCTGCATGGGACGGGGTCCTAGCGCCCCCGCCCAAATCTGTGTCTGCTGTATAAGGAGAATTAAACTTGAAAAGAGTATTTAATGATTGTAGGCTCAGTCTTAGTTATTGGCTTATCGCACAATGTTACACTACAAAATTATGTAGAATATTTACATATGGTACCACTATGATTATCAAGATGTAAGTTTTAGCTGTCACGCATCACATTTCATAACAAATACATCACTCAAAGTCAGGGGCGGGATTTGATGTGTGAAAGCAGGGAGTTGCTATTTAGAAGAAGATACATCGGAAACTTTAATTTATGGTAATCTTATTAGATCCACCTCATCGTTTGTATAGTTTCAATTCATGAGTGATTCTTAGAGCTTAGGGTAAACACTTCTTTTGTCTGATCCTTTTCAATTGATACATGGTACCCAAGTAACCTTATACACACCTATTTAAACTGTATGAATAAGATTAAGAGGAACAATGCTTTGATCCGAAGGTTTTTAATAAATCAAAACGACTGCTAATTCCGAAAGAGTCTAAAAAGACTCACTTATAAAAAGAAGGTCATACACTGGCACCATGCGTAAATGACAAAAGAAAGGTGTAAGACTATAATTTGTTTTAAGATTATATTACTTTCCGCAAACTTTCGCAATTTCCGAATGGTAAGTGCATGATCAACATTTTACGGTACATAAAATTTAACTAGCCTATTGTAATAAGCGTTACATTGCGTTGGAAGCTGCAAATTAATTTTGAAGGAAAGCGACTGGCAATACTATAACATGTAAACAAAATTTGTTGACCTTTCTTTTCAACGTAGCAGACGACACGAACCTTTTGTTAAATACTAACAATAGCTTTAAGCCCATTGCATCTTCAAGTGCTACACAAAGCAAGTGATCTTTGCGGCAACTAGGTGGGTACAAAGAGGAGAGTTGCCGTTTTATGTCCTTTTAAATAACAACTCCCTGCTCCTCTCTCTTAAGCCACTGAATGACAGTGCAAATTACAAGACTAATTCGACAATGAATAATACGATCTTTTTGTTAGGACCCTTGGCGGGATTGAGATGAGCGACTTACACCCCTGAATGAATGAAATCATTTAGCTCTTCGCTTGGAAATAGTTTCTTGTAACAAGACCCACCCAGAGAATATTTCATTACTTAAAAAGGGTGGCATCTTATGTGGTAAATTTAAAAATAAAACACAAAATATGTCACATTTATGTTTGATGCAAACCTTCTTCGATGGAACTCAGTTTTTGACATGTAATATTTTGTGTGCAGAAATATAACTTATCTTTTCTTCCCCCAACCTTCCTCCATAAAAATCATAAGGCAATATCTAAAGTGGAACTCAAGTCTAGAATTACAAGAATATATATTTTGGAGGTTGAAAAATAAATTTTGTTCATCCAACTCCCATTTTCATAATCCACTCCGCTGCTGAGATATCATATGTTGAAATTTTTTTTTTCACTTAATTTGAAATAGTCTATACTCAATTTGTGATGTCCTTGTACAACTCAAATTACGTGTTTTTGTTTCCTTTTAAAAACCTTGAAACATTTAATGTTCCCTTGTATAGCATGTTGTACGGGGAGGGCTTATATAGCCAAGTCACCCTATAACAGTAAGACAGTGGTCACATTTTGGCACAAGGTGCAGTTGCTTTCGAAGATATAGAGGAAAACAAAGACGATAATTTGAGCAGTACAAGAATGACATCACAAATTACTGCTTAATCTGCCATTTTAAATTGAGTCATTAAGCTTCTACATTTATACTCAGCTCAGGAATGACCTGTGAAGATGGAAATTGGACCATTGCCTTCTGAGCCCACGAGATACATGAAGCTTTCATGCATTTGTGCTGTGCTAGCATTTTATATTTAGTTTACGTAAGGTTTTCCCATCTTTCTATCTTGCTTCTAAAGAGGGCAATGGTGTATTCAACTATTCTTACCTCCACAAACCACTCCGACATGGTGATAGTTACTACATAAATCATCTGAAAGATGACTACACCGTGAAATTGATGTCTCTTCACCGGTGCATTGTACTTCTTTTTCCCAGATTGATCCAGACCCTTTTCCAAAAAATGTTTTTCTTGGAGCAGCATATGCAGCATTGAATCCAAGCTGTCGGCAAACTACCCTGGCATCATCCAAGTTCCAAACCCTACTAAGTCTACTTATACTACACAGAATCCTCCAACCACCATTGATAAATAATTCTACTCGTCCCGATGAGTTAGATAATCCTTTAGCAAGTCGAATCCCTTGTAAGCCGTCCCCTGTGTTAACAAGTAATATAAAAATAGTGTTGACTTAAAACACTACAAAGTTGATTTTAATAACTCTTAATCTGAAAGTAGGCATCATCAGAGCACAGTTAACTGGACTTACTAATATCATACGATACCACACGCGTACTACTGTGATGACTGTTGTTATAATCTTAGTTTACGTGATATCATTTTATTTGAAGCAGAAGCGAATAAAAAAAAATCAAAGAAGGGGCGGGAGGGGGTGTGTGCTTACTTTGCGAGGACAAAGTTCAGATCTTCGAGGGTGAACTGTGGGAAGCGTCGATGGGGAGGGGTACAGAAAAATTTAAATTTTTAAGTTTGACACTAGCAAGTGATATTTTCTAGCATCTGAAAAAAAAGAGAAAACATGTTCGTCCATCACCAGTATACAATGTGATCACTTGAATTGAGAAGCAGGCTTACCTGCAGGCTAATCATTACATATTGGTGTAGAGATTTGAGTGGTTTGGGAAAATGTTCGTAAATCAACCGTTACATGCGATTTCCTTGCATTGCTTAATGAAGATAAACACATTCAACCAAACATTTCCGTGCATAACCGGTGCTATGAAGTATGACTACATTGCAATTACGACTAGCAGGCTAATGATCGTACACCGGTAAAACGGTCAAAACTCGATGTGATGGGACGAGGTGGGGGGGGGGGGCAGACACTGTAACACACGATTTTCCATACATCCAGATAAGTAGTCGGGCTAAGTATAAACCAGATAATTAAAAGTATACGAAGAATCATTTGTTCGGAAATGGCATAACGCCTATACAGTGTGATCGGTGCTGAAATTAGACTGTACAACAAGTGCATCCACCTAAAAAATCCCAGAAGGCGGGAAAGGAAGTCTCCCCCTTTTCCACCACCCAAATGAAATTAAGCCCCGTAAGATTGATTTCCTTGCGTCTGTCATTCTTGTTAGTTAATAAGGGGACAGTATCCTAAGTAACAGGGCTTACTTTTAACTCTCCATTCAGTTATCATGAAGGATCAAAGCAAACGGGAGCAATTTTTTTGACCTTGGTAACTAGCTTGACTCAGCCACTATTTTTGTACTGTCTCGAAAAGTGATTTTTAAACGGTTCGAGGGTGAGGGCCAAATGGAGAGGTTGGAATGCGGTCGAGGGTTTCAGGGAGGATCTCAGGCTTAGAGAGAGGACAATAATTGGAATGAGAGAAATCCATAGGCCTACTTTATACGTCTTGAAACTGTATCTACGGTAAACACAGGCAGAGTACAATTTTTAATAGGAAGCGGTTCCTAAGGGGGCAGTCTGCATTTTTCAGCGTCCGACAGGAGCAACTCAACCTTAGCCTCAACATGGTTGGAGGTAAGGTCAGAAAATTTTGCTTTCCAGGCTCTCTGGACAGCAGGAAAATGCATTCTTAACCACAAATTTGCCTCTTCAATCAGGGGTGGTGCCAGGTGGCGGCTACGATTCCCGACTGAGCGGCCGGGTTGCCGAAAGTATGGCAAACACCAAAGTTTGGCACGAAAATTTTGGGGTTATACTAAGGAGACTATGAAAATTTACGGTTTGCAGTGAGCAATCTGCCCTGCATAGGGCAAAATCAGGAAATTCTTTGCGGCTCCTGTTCGTCGTCGGGGGAACCTTCTTTATCGTATTCATTATAAGGCCCTGCGACGAAAATATACGCTTCCCCGTCGATAGGAGTCATGGCCCTCTGCACCCCCGTCTGGCGCCACCCCTGCATACAATTCGGCGTCAAGCATGCGCAAGTCATCAGAAAACGGTCATTTGGATGTTTACATTACGACCGCTTGCGGTATAGGAGAAACATTAGGCATTCTAACTGAGTATGTTGCCGACGAAAACCGCACTCTGAAACGCACTCTGAAGTCTGACATCACAACGGTTCTGCACTTATCCTGCGTTAGTGACCAGCATGTGAGGTAGCTCTTGAATTATTCTCAAACGCTCTAATATAGAGAACTGGTCTGCTGAGTTCCAAAAAGGCGAGAAAAAGCTTCAAGTTGATTGAATGATTGTTTCATTTAACAGGGCTTTATAGAGAGCGAGCTCATATAAAACGTCACAAACACATTGTTATTACCAGAAGATGACTTGCATAAATTTTAATTTCAGTAACAAATCAAAGTACGCAATAGCGTAATAGCTTCACAAGTGTGTGGGGGTATATACACATAGACACATATATATATATATATATATATATATATATATATATATATATATATATATACATATATATATATATATATATATAATTAAAGAGGAGAGTTCCACGTGTACTCCAAAAAAATAAATCGTAAAACAGGAAACAAATGCATCAACTAGTGATGCATTTATTTGTTTCCTGTTTTACGATTTATACATATATATATACATATATATATATAAATCGTAATACTGTTGGGTTAAGTTTTCCATTGTTTTCCTCTTTCAGTATAAGGCAAGTGCCTTTGTTAGAGGAAAAATGGCCTAAGGTCTCTGTGCGACTATTTAATACAGCGTGGATTGACTCATTCATATATAGTAGCTACGCCTACCTATATATATATATATATATATATATATATATATATATATATATATATATATATATATATATATATATATATATCATATACATATATCATATACATATATATATACATATATATATACATATATATATCATATATATATATATCATATATATATATCATATATATATATATATATATATATATATATATATATATATATATATATATATATATATATGATATATGATATGAGTTCGAATCCCGGTGGAGTCAACATTGCTTTTTCACCTCGCCCAGATTTTTCAGCTTTACCGACTCAACTCTACATACATCGCAGTTGCCGCCAGTGTTTATTCACCGTCAACTTTGTGCTGTCACACGTTTCTGCATCTCTTCGGAGATCCGCTGGCGGGTTGACAATTGTGTTCGGCTGAATTGCATCAATTCTGATCTCTGGTAGGGCTTGCATCAAAGGAGAACTAGTGCTGTTCCCAAAATAGGTGCCTGCTCAGGAGGTGAACTGCGAGTGCTTCATATGGGGTTTGAACAAAGGCCAAACCATCTTGGCTTCATGGCTCAGTGGTTAGAGCGTCCGCACTAGCAAGCGGGAGGTCCCGAGTTCGAATCCCGGTGGAGTCAACATTGCTTTTTCACCTCGCCCAGATTTTTCAGCTTTACCGACTCAACTCTATATATATATATATATATATATATATATATATATATATATATATATATATATATATAAGAACGAGTGATCCGGGCTGGAAAAAATGGGATTTAAGAAGGTCTGATGTGTAATCTAAGACATTTTTAGCATTTTTATCCATTAAATGGGTGTTTCCAACATTTCTGAGCTTTATTTTATTGAATTAGCAATTTTTTAAGCTATGGAATCTAACATGTACCTTCTATTTCTGTTCGGGATCTAGAAAAAGTAGGGGGAGGGGGAAAACGATATGATATCCCCTCACTTTCAAAAGTGGGGTGTTGGCATGTCTCCCCTGTTCCCCAAATGATAACGGCCATGAACACACCTTCAACACGATACATTTTATCAATCGCACAGTCACTTCACGTCGAAAACAAGCTTTGCCACTACAAATACAACCACTCGGTAAAGCAACACTACATATCTGTATGCCACCGTGGGCATAACATGATAGATTGCTTCAATTTCGCTTAGGCATGCCCGTAGGCAGGAATTTAGACATGGGGGAGGGACCGGCACCGACAAGGGGTCACCGGAAATGATTAATGTTTGTAGCTAGTGGTGGGACCAGCTGAGAGCAGTTTCCGGGAAGCACAGGGGATGATATTCCAACTCCAGCGCTAGCTATAGCTAGCTCAAGAAAATCGGTTTTACGTGCACACATGCGCGGGAAGCGTGCTAAAATTTCCCTTCTTTGTTGGCAATTTTTCCTCTTACAATACAGAGACGTGGTACGTATCAACAAGTGAACGGAACAACGCTATGATTATGCTTTTTAGATCTGCAAGAGCAGGAAAAGAGTTGAGTACTTCTCGAACCGATAGGGGGACCATGAGTTGTCATAAGGCCTTGGTGTGGTCTAGGTTTTTCTTTTGGTGGGATCCATGCAGACGGAAAATCCTTGAAATGTCTGAGGAATTAACAGAATCGGAACACATGGGCTTTGGGCTGACCTCAGACTGACACTGAAAGCACACCAGATCTTCACATCTCAAAATTTACTATATGAAAGGAAAACTAATTTAGATAAATTTTATTTTTAAATTTCGGAATGACGGTGGACTGGAAACAATGTTCTAATCGAGGCTACTTAAAGAAGAGTTCATATCACCTGTAAATTTACCAAACAAAACCTGAAGACCAATTAAGTTACCCCCCCCCCCCCTTAACAAGACAAAAAAGCCCCCCTGCCCAAAGAAAAAACGACAGCAGCAAAATTTGTTCTTAAAAAAAATCCAAGCTTTGTAACTGCAAGTAATATATTATTTTCAGGGATTTCCGAGCAAAAACGCTACTTGCCTAAATAAATCAACCGTGTTCGAACACTTTTAAACGAACATGTATTGTTTATGCATGGGATATTGCTACAACCTACTCTATTTTACATATCTGGTTCATGTTGACAAAAGTAATTGCAATGACAGAAACATCGAAATGTATTTAATAAATTATTAAGTCAATTAACTTAGCTACGTGATTGCTGCACATTTACTCTATATAAGTAATACAGTGGTTCTACACATACTAACAACCGAAACAAAACTTCAGATTTCTCTGGCACAGCTACGAAAATACAATGCAAATTATAAATATTTCCTTTCTATTCCACTAGGTTTCAAGGATTGCACCAGTTTTCTCGACAGGGAGCGGGAGCAACAGCCCAAGGCCCGGACAAAAGTGACGGATTACCTCACCTGGCACCACCCCTGTCAAATTTGCTTTAAATATCTGAATAAATTTAAATAAATAAGAAAAAACGTAAAATGCCAATAAAGTTTGAAAAGTGCGAGCTTTAATGACCATTCACCTTTGACCTTAAAACTTTGTATGTCGGAAACTTTATAAAACATTCAAAAGTTACATTTTAAGCATTACGCACCATATTTTACAGAACGTGTAGGTTAGTACCTGGATGTTCTTCTCCGTTGACCAATGGTCTAGAATTGTATGGAAAGGTGTTGAAAACAGGCCGTTCAACGTGTCTAAGTCCGTAGTTAAGTTTCCTTGTTAAGGCCATGAAAACACACTACAAACAGATTACAATTCTCTTTTTTTTTTTCAAAATTGGAGCGTTTTAAAATTGTATAAATTGTTCATTTTGACTCACAGTATTTTGTAAGTTTAAAAGTGCTTTACGCAAGAAGGGAGGGTACATACACTTTAATGTAGAAATGTAGTAGTTTGTCTCATGCAATCCTGGTATGAAATTTTAAGATGACCCTCCAACAACAAACAATACAACTGTCAAAATACAGCTCTCCACAACGGCCCTCTTGAGACGTGTCATTTATTGTAACGGGAATGCATTATACTGGCTTATCAAAGTGCCATAGTAACTTTTGTCAGGTTGAACTGCTGGGTTCGTTGTGGTTTCACACTTCTGCCTCAGGACGAGGGGGACCTAAGAAAAAAAGTTTAATGCATTATCCTACCTTCACAGGTAACACCGGCATTATTATCAATGGGGCAGTTCCCTTCCTGGAATCGTTCATGTTTGCATGACGAAACAGAGGTCTCGTTTCCATGGCACTGGACGCTGCTCATCGATACAAATTCCGGTCCTTGAATGGATGCATGTTTGTAGCTGGTAGCGGCATTGTAGTATCCTAGCTGGTGGCACACCACTCTAGCATCATCGATGTCCCACTCGTCATCACCACACACTGTTCCCCAATGGTTGTCATAAAGGATTTCTACTAGACTGAATGGACCAGTCGTTCCATTAGTCAGACGAATTCCTTGCATACCATGCCCTGTATTTCGAAAGAAGGGTATGGACATTTTCTAGGTGATTGCCTCCTAAGTTTCAATTCACAGTTTCCAATGGCTGCAATATCGCACTCTGTATAAGAAGTTCAATGACAAGGTTTCGTTATGGACAGATATTGGTACTCCAAGTTACAATAACTTTCGGAATATACGTCGTGGTAAGTTAACCTTTAGCTAAGGAGATGTTCAAGTAACAACTCACTATTCTAACTGAAGTGTTTAATATTCAAAGCAGTTTGAGGGTTGACCCGACAACTTTGGCCCGAACAATTCTCCCTAAGGCACTTCCTACGCAGACTCCCACCCTGAAAACTCCCATCCGGACAATTCCACCCTGACACTTCACACTCCGGACAATGGCAACCTGGACAATTTCCATCCGGGCAGTTCCCATCCTTACAATTTCCCACTCCGAATCGTTCCCAACCATAGCAATTGCCCCGAAAAATGCCAAGACAATTAATCCCATAAAATTGTCCTTTTCTGCGTTACATAAAATGCAGGCTAGGTGTTATTTAGGATATATTTCCAGAAAGAAAATTTGAACATCTTCTTATATCAAATCTTGTTTTTTCACACTTTAATGTTATATCTGATATCGCCCAAAATTATATAACTTCTTGTTAGAAATTGGAAATGGTAACCAAAAACAACGTAGATGCTTTTTAACTCATAAACGATTGGTTTTAGGCAATTTTTAAAATGTTGAGTAGGGTAAGAATGTGTAATGTCGTAGATAACTTGCTAGTCCGTGTTCATTTAAAAAAATGTAATCAGTTTTGCTTGCTTTGCCGAATCAAGGCCCGTAAGCGGGAGGGGGTCAAGTGTTTCAGATGACCCCTCCTTTCCTTTGATAACGAACCTCTCTTTGAAATCGAACATTTCGAAGTATACGGCTGGTTCGTCGAAGTGTATTTTCCGTACAATGCAGATACCGTCTGCATATTTCCCAAAGGCCTATTACCATACAGCCATTTACTCTTGTTTTATCACAATACGTGTATTTACGTCATACTCAATACCAAAATCGCTCACTTCGTGCCCCATTTATTTGACCTGAGTTCATTTGATGTAGGTTAAGTTAGGTTAGATGTTCGTACATGTGCCCTTTCTTGTATACCTAAACTTATTAAGGTCGCAGCCTTGAGGAACGTGAGGGAGGCTGCCTCCTGAATTCCACACTCTAAATGAAACTTGGTCTCCTTAAAAGTAATGAATATTATTATACCCTGATTGTAATTTGAGAGTCCTCAGAACCTGGGAAATAACATATGAGGGATTTTGTCCTAAATTTAACCTTCACCACAAGCACGCTCGTATGTAGGACCCCTTCCTAACGAATGAACTACTGTGCTTCAAAAGACTGGATCGGCCTACTGATAACGGATGTTGATGCCCAAACTATATGATACGCTGGACGGTTTACGCACCTGTATTTAGGCTAAAACCTTGTAGCCGTCTCACAACCTGGAAGTAAACTGCATCGTGGCAAAAGAGCGTATTGGGGGTGACACTGCTGATGCTGACACACACATACATGTAAAAGGTGTCAATCGGGGACATATGTTTTTAACAGTGAAAATGTGGATATCCCCACTTGGGGTGTATCCACACTTGACTAGGGGAAAAAACGCTCATGTACCGGATTTACATGTACTACACGCATACACACACTCATGCACCAACACATGTTGTGTTTCCTAATGATAGGTTCACAATATGGGAAATGGGAAAAACACCAAAATGCTTCAGACTTACTGGGGCACATCTTTGAAAGGTGCAAAGTCCAATTTCATGGCAAATTTTGCATTCGCGAATTGGGGATATCCCCACTTAGAGGTGTATCCACACTTGCCCGGGGAAAAAACGCTCATGTCCCAGATTTACATCTTTTACATACGCACACACACATACACACACAAAAAAGCCTTTGCGTAGTTGAAGGAGGTAAACTTAGTCTAGTCTACGTACAGGAAAATTTAATGTAAATTTACATCAAATGATGCAGAAAATGTCACTAGACTACTTTCAAGCTCATATAATTGCGAAAAGGCTTTCAAAGGGAAGGGACATACTTCCTCCCTTTGGACCAAGACCGCAGCATAAAAATTACGGGCACCGTGGTTTCTTGACAAGAGAGCCTCTCCTTCCTCTGGGGAAAGATTGCTAAGGGTAGTTCTCTTGGGGGGGTAGAAGGCGATCAACATCCTTATTGATGGACTCAATTACGGAGTCCAGGATGTTGTTTTTTCCAGATTTAGGTGTCCAGGAAGAACGGGTGGAGCCTAAAGTGTTCAAGGAATCTTCTGGACTCGTATTGTCTGGCTGATCAGTGATGCCAAAATGGTGTCGGAGGCGAAGTTTCCTGCAGAATGAAGAAACATCTCTGCGGATGGAAAACTCATCAGGGAGGGGGTTCAAGGGAACAAAGTTCAAGTATGTATGTATATATATATATATATATATCTATATATATATATATATATATATATATATATATATATATATATATATTATGTTACAATATATCCATATGGCAAGGCAAGGAATCACTAAGCCTCTTGGCTCTCTGGTCAGGAAAGGGTGAGCCGTATTATCCTTACGAAAACTTTTATTAACCGAAAAGTATAAATTTTTCCAATTGTACCAAAGTAATAAAAATTTCCGAACGTGGTGGGGAGGGGGCGGGGTTGCGGATTCTCCAAACCTCCCGGTTAGTGCGCCTGGGACACCAAACAGACAAAATTTTGTTCTTGGGGCATATTATGACCCTATTGCACCATATATATCCCCATTCCATTAAAATAAAGAAGTAAAAAGAACTGATTTGTGCGAAACAAGACATTATTTGTCCTTTACCTCCCAATGTACCGACTCCTTCCTTTTCATGCATTGTCTTGAGCATGTCATGTAAGTTTTTAAGAATTGATATTTAATATGTAACTACCCTACCCCAATTTTGTCAAAATATTGACACTGATTCTGACTGTGATGAGACCATGAAATTTATAAGGTTAAGATGTCTTTGTTTCTTTGTCACATTTACTACGCTTTCTGAACATGGTTTCTCTTACCTTCACAAACAACCCCAGCGTCCCTAAAGTACGTAGATAAATCTGTTTGACGTACTAGCTGTTTAGTGCACTCTGTAAGGGATGTCTCATTTCCAGTGCATTGTACGTCAGTCATAAAGATTGGTGCATATGCTTTTCCAAAAGCTTGTTGCCTGGGAGCAGATACTGCATTCTGATATCCAAGTTGTCTGCATACAACAATGGCATCTTTCATGTCCCAGCCAATGCCAGAAATTGTTCCCCATTCTCCATCTATGAATACCTCCACACGTCCAGATGAGTCAGATGACCCATCAACCAGTCGAATTCCTTGTAAGCCATTCCCTGTGTATTAAAAAATAAGCAGCAGTGTTGCAATTGTAATGGGAATAGTCAATTTTTTACTTTGAGTGTTCTCCGTAGGCACAACTAATGCAGAAACTAGCAGGATCAAGATACTTTGAAATTACCAGTTATGGCGCTTCTTTCCTGTCTAATTCACATTGACCTACAGGGACTGCAGAGACGAGGGTGCTACGGGGCTTTAGCCCCCGCACCTTTCCTGCCTTACGCATTTGGAGCCGCCTTAAACTGGGATGACAGGCTTTTTTTCTTGAACATATTGGGCCGCTTCGATGATTAGCCCCCACTTCAAAATTGGCCCCCGCTGTTCTTGACCTATCGAGTATCCTGAATGCTTTTGATTGGTTAGGCCTAGCATCTTGTTGCTACAATCTTAATCTTTCTTTTCTTCAATAATTGTAATTGTTTACATAAATCTTAATTCAGTTTTCATTTATCACTTCGAGATGATCTTAGACAGACGAAATCATGATAGAGCGTACTTGATATGAGTGCGCTCAATCACAACTTCTGTTAAATAAGAATTCAATCACTAGACTAAGACTATAAACACAAACTCATACATCTAGTTTCCGAACAAAGAGGATAAATAGCTGCATATATCCACGATCAGACGTCCAAGGTGTATAGTCCTGTTAAAGGGATTCGCCAGGGCTAAATTCAATGCCATAAAAAATGCGGACTTCTGTTTAAGGAGGTGAGAACTGCATCTCAGTAGCATGTAGCGTTAAGAATATGCTAATTTTCAAAGTCATATTTTTCCAGAGATGCAGTGCATTACTGGAAATCTGTGATGTCACTGCGGCACATTGATCAGATATAGCATAGTACTTCATTGTGATATTGACAATGCCATATGGAATATTTAAAAGCTTCGTGTACTATAGCCTACATGTTGTAACTTTATGCTAGATCTACATGGAAGGATATTCCAACATTCCAAGGGCATCAGATTTCAAGGACAAGCAGGGCATTAAATAATGAAGAAAAACAAAAGACATTTAGGCCAATGTGCCCGCTTCACATTACAGTTTGTGGCCTTGGTGAGAAGTGGAACTATTTCTTGACAAAAATAACCAATGTTTAAAACGAGATATCTTGAGTTAGGAAGGGAGTATTGCTACAGGATTTGTAGAACATGTATGGAAAGGCTATTCTGTTTCTTACAGGATCCCTGGGAAATCTCACTGAAATATGCCTTCAAGGAATTGAACGTGACTATGAAAAGATGTATCTGTACAATGAAAAACCAAATGTGTCAGGATGTTGACGTAGATATCTCACTTCGGTGGCGAGAATTTTAAATCCGTTTTCAAAGTAGAATATGAAGTATAAAAGGGATGACACTTCGTTCAACAAAATCATATCAGTGAAGTAATACCATGATAAAATGGTTTAATTTAAATTTTTTTTATGCATCATCATTTCCTTCATTGCCGAATTAACGCTTGCTGAGGATGTTCACCGGTCCGTGTTAGGACCCCTGTTGCAGTCCACGGTCAGGTTCCTTGTAAAAGACGTGTGAGTAAAGCCCCTGAGGCCCTGGTGCACTTCAGAACAGTAGGTAATAGAGTGAAGCAGTTAAATATTGTCACAACGGCATGAAGTCTGCACCAAAGTCCATAAAAATCAAACATTGAAATTTCCAGGTGTATAATAGCTTGAGACAAACTAAAAGTCAATCTTTTTGATGAAGGGGATGGGAGTAGGGTAGGGTTGGAGAAGAGAAAATGGTAGAGGTAAAACAATTAATCTGATGTTGTTCTGCAAGATCCAAAGTAATAGTGAGATAAACGGTTCATTGGATCGGCAGCTCACAGCCTCGAGTGGGGGGGGGGGGGTAGATGAACTTGGTACCAGTATCGAAGTATATGAGCATAACGGAGATCACCAGGGATGTTCAGATATGGTAGTCTGCTGTGAACCATCCGTTGCTTGTGGGTCTGGCGGCCATTTTCCAAAATAGCGATCATGTCTAAGCTATAATGATGAGTTTTGACGAAAAAAGTTTGATAGAACCTCCTGTAAACCCATGTAAGGTGTAATATGAAAGGAAATTAAATTTTCAATTACATGATACCACACCCAAAGGGCTTTGTCGTAAATGTAATTACATGTTTGTGAAAAACGTGTGATTTGTGACCATTTTTGTCCGAAATGTGAATTGCTTCAAATTTACAAATTTCCCCACGGCTTTTTTAGTCATTAATTAAAAAATTTCAAGAAAACTGTCCATATGTATGGGTGATATTGTGTAGAAACATCAAGGTTTATTGATTTCAAGACAAGAAAGTTACAGTATTTCAAAGTGAACACTTTGAAAACAGCGGAAATTGTTACCCTAATACAGGCTACAAATGTGGTATAAGCTGTCAGGGGTGTTCATTAATTCAGGTGGCTTACTGCGATACTTATACCGGTTGACTTTCCAACTAAACATGTTACCAAGATACGCCAGTACTGTGACAGCAATATAGATCGGGCTGCCGTGTTTAACTACTATAGTTAAGTACATTTTGCCGAAACGCCACATATAGTAAATACATTTTTGTTGGTGAAATTTTATTTTTTTTTCTAATGTCATAATGAACCTACCTTCACAGCTCACATGCGCATCATTCTCATTGAGACAGCTGTCACCTTGCTGAAACTCTTTATGTCTACAGGATGAGATGGACGTCTCGTCACCTTGGCACTGAACTTCACTTATCCAAACAATTCTACTTGACACATTCTTGAAGCTGTTAGTAGCATTGAGATAGCCTAGCTGCCGACACACCACTCTGGCATCGTCCAAGTCCCATTCATCGTCACCACACACTGTTCCCCACTTTTCATCATGAAAGATGTCTACACGCTGCGGCTGTCCTGTCCTTCCAATCAATCGAATCCCTTGTATAGGATTGCCTATTTGTTGAAGGAAAGAATACAAATCTTTACTATGTGATTACCTAAAAATATGTCACACAATTAAAACAGGCCTGAATATTTGTCCATTGCGCAGCCAGGGTTTGGTGATTGGGGGCACCACAGATGACATTGTAATGTCACCTCAGTTCCCCCCTCAAGTCTGCCTAAATTTTTACTTTTTTATGCAAACATGCGACTGTAAACAGCAATGGGGGAGCCTTACTTTGTCACTACATAAAGGTGCCGTGCTGGGGGAGGGGTCTAAGGGTAGGGGGTGTTCCCCTCCCCTTTGAGAAATGTTTGTTAATTCAAGCTTACTTAGATGCAAAATGGTGCTATCTCTGGGATATTTTTGGGACACCCATTTTTGGAACTCATCATAACTGGAAAATGTCCATAATTTAGTGAATTCTAATTTTTGGTTAGAACTACTTACTACCTACTATTCGTGGAAACTTTCTACCCAAAAATACGTGCATAGAGTCCACAGAAACCTTCTTGGACCATTACAAAATTTTTCTTTGCTTCATTGTGCATTATAAAAGGGTGTCTAAGGCTAGCAGACACCAGTACAGGGCCCCCGGGAAGCTCTGAATTAAATATATAAAATGGGGCACTGACATGATGCTTATTACCCATTTTACTAAGTTTTAACGAAAATCCAGACGAACAGCTTCCAGCAGTGGGGAATTGGAGGGAGGGAGAGTATTGGTGCAGGGATGATATATTAGACCTCCCTGCTAGGTATAGCAAAAGGGGTGAAGGACTA
Organism: Holothuria leucospilota; assembly: GCA_029531755.1. NCBI lineage: Eukaryota > Metazoa > Echinodermata > Holothuroidea > Aspidochirotida > Holothuriidae > Holothuria > Holothuria leucospilota. The sequence continues at coordinate 23,849,954 of CM055978.1, read as the reverse complement.
ACAAGCGCGTTTCAGAATACTTTTTCTTCGTAAGTGCATAAACAATCGCCATCTATACCGATAATTGCTGCGCGCGAAGCGATCGGTAAAATTTTTTAAAGCATGTTTAACGGCAGATACCCAAGACTACTTTCAACTTTTCACACTATGCTACAAATTAGATTAAAAGATCCCATATTGATGCAAAGTGTACCTCTGTTTTTCGGAAAAGTGTTTTGAGCAGAATATTTGCATGATTATTACCTTAATAATGGTCGTGAGACGGAGTGCAAACAGTGACGTATGCGCGCGAAGCGCGCAGAAAAATTTCATTAAAATAAGATTTCCAAGACAAACCTGCATTCATGCTCTGCATCGTGACACTTCCGATTCCCCAACAAACCTATATATAGGTATTGATAATAAGAACAATACTGAGGTAAGGTTTGAAGCGCGCGGAGCGCGCAAAAATTTTGATAGTTTGCAAAGGATTTGCGAAAATTCTGATAGTTTGAGAGCCATTTGTGATAGAAAATGGTTACAATAGATCTATCACTTGGTCGAAAACACACCTCACCTTACCCCCTACAGAAGTCTATAGCTTTAACGCCTTCTGGGATCGTTTTAAAACTTCCAAAATAATTCTGAAAGCGATGGGGGGGGGGGCACGCGCCTCCCATGCCCCCCTTGGCGGCGTCAATGTATTCGTCCAAATTTCAATGAAACGTTTCAAGCGCTTGATTGATATTTATTCAATGCAATCAATGCTGGTTGATGTTGATATTCGTTCACTGGAATCATTTTAGTTTCTGCAGAAGCAAGTGGTAGTACCAAAGCGAAGAAAAGTTTCCTAGTCCTGATAAGCTGGGACAACTTTAGCCTAACAAGCTAACAGAGGGGAGGCTGCTGAACATGCTCTGGGTAATGGAGTTACAAAGCACCAATGGTATATTTTTTAACTGCAATATACGTCCTTGTCGTCACAAGCGAAGGGTGAGTATTGAATGAGGCGCAGTAAAACAAGGCCACAATCTAACATGCAGGTAACTGCACTCTCGACTGAGCGAAAACTAAAAGATCTAATAAATTGTCCGAACCCCAACCCCCAAGATCTAAACAAGAAACAGCTCTTACACTTAAAGGTATTTATCCGTCTCATCCATGAAGTGAAAGAGGACAACTTCATGGCATTTTACATTTTACTGTAGTAAGATGATGGACCTTGACGGAGACGTACGCAAGGGAGTAGGACTACTGATATCCAGCCGGGTCTTGGCAGGTCGTTGTCGCTAATACCTAATCTGTCCTACAAGGAAGAGGCTCATTAGTTGCCACCCTAAAACCCATGGGCGTCAATCCTGGGGGGTACAAGGGGACATTCCCCCTACATTTCGATAGATGGGGGGGCACAATATCAAATGTCCCCCACACTTCGTAAAGAGTAGTGTCGTGGCTCTATATAACTGGCTCTTTGAGTGGCATGTAGGTTTGTTGAAAGTGTCTCGATGCAGATTCTGAATGCAGATTTTGTCAGGGAAATCTTATTTAATGACAAATTACGTCGCGCTTCCCGCGCATGCGTCACAGTTTGCACTCCATCTCATGATCATTAAAAAGGTAATTTTACAAGGAACTATTCTGATCACAACACTTTCCGAAAACAGAGATACATCTCCAAACATCTGCATAGGGACCCCGCATCAATATGGGATCCTTCAATCTAATTTGTAAGCATGATGTGGAAAGTTGAAACTTTAAAGCACGTTGTTGCCGTTATACATATTTCAAAAACTTTTATCGAGCGCTTCGCGCGAAGCCATTTTCGGTGTAGATGGTGATTGCTAAGACATTTACGAGGAAAAAGCTGAAACGAGCTTGATAGTCCTTTACACATTTTACTACACCTATCAGGGAGGTCTATCATCCCCTACCTGCAACTATTCTCTCCCTCTTGCCGATTCTCCATTGCTGGAAGCTGTTCGTCTGGGTTTGCGTTCAAAATTAGTAAAAATATATGATAGATGTAAAGTTCTTGGCGTCATAATCTATGTTACCATTTGGATGTCAGGTAATGAGCATTACGCCATTGCCCCGTTTTATATAATTGATCCACAGCTTCCAGGTGGCACTATACAGGCATTTACCAGCCTCAGATGCCCTTTTATAATGCACAATAAAGGAAAGGAAAATTTTCATAATAGTCCAAGAAAGTTTCTGTTGACTCAACGCAGGTATTTTTGCGGAAAAACTTTGCCAGAATAGTAGCAGTAAAGTAGCCAAAAGGGGGGGCTTCAGGAAGGGTGTTGAAAATGTATTCTTCTCTTAGACAACATACTCCTTCTTTCATCAAACCAAAACTTAGAGTTTACTAAATTATGGACATTTTCCAGCCATATACGATCAGCTCTAAAAATAAACCAAATACAGTACCATTTTGCATCTAAGCAACCTTAAATTTACGAAAATTCCTCAAAGAGGAGGGGACACACCTCCCCTTAAATCCCTCCTCCAGGGCGACTCCTTCATGTAGTGATAAAGGAAGGAGTCCCACTGCTGTATAAAACGCAGGGTGCATAAAAAAGGTGCAGTTTATGCGTCGCCACTGCAGTTAGTCAAAGCATCCAGCCAGCCGGAAAATGAGAATTGACTAAATTATGGACATTTTCCAGCCATATACGATCAGCTCCCAAAATATCCCAAAAATATAGCACCATTTTACACCTAAGCAGCCTTAAATTAAAATTTCTCAAGGGGGGGGGGACACCCCTCCCCCAGGACGACACCTTTATGCAGTGACAAAGGAAGGATCACCACAGCTGTATACAAAACCTCAGAGCGCATAACAAAGTGCACTTCACACGCCGCCCTTTTGTTGGAAAAACATCCAACCAGTCCGAATTGGGGGCATTCACACCCAAAAACATATGACCCTAGCTAAGGGCGTGGTTGGGGTCCATGATCTCTGACAATAATCCACGCTGCGGAGCGTGGTTTCAGCTATTTTTGGACATGATTAAAGTAACATCTTGAATTAATTCCGTGGACTCCGTGTACTTAAACTGGCAGATCATGTTAACTTTGGAATCATTGGCCTAGCCAGAGGGGGCCAGGGCCCAATCGAACTATGAAAAGCATTTGGTAATGGAACACAAAAAGTGATGTGATGCTAAATGTTGCACCAGATTGCATCTGAGGGTACTTAAATATTCAAAAAGTTCTCAGACCCCCTCCCCAGGTCTGCGATCAGTCCCCGCAGTTGGTCCTCTCCAAACAAGAATCCTGGCTACGCCAGTGTTTGGAATCCTAACTCTTATTAGAATAGGACAACGTCAGTCATCACAAGAGGGGACATAGGGAAGAGCCTATAGAAAGACACGCCCTTTTCAAAAAAGGGATTGATAGTTTGTGCTGTCATGTATGTCTCCCCCCACACACACTTCAATACAGATTGACGCCCCTGCACTGAACGCTTAAAGCTCAATATTGTTCGTTTAACGTTTGCCCAATTCGGACTTAATTTCGTGCAGTTTGGTCAAATACAAAATGAAGAAAGACAAAATGTAGCTTTCTCCCCTAAAGATGAATAAAAACTGACTGTTAAGCCGCGGTCACACTACAACGAATTCGGATCGGATTCCGATCCGATTTTTGTGAGTTTTTATTAAAATCTTCTCCACTTCGGGTCGGAAAGAACCCAAAATTTACCAACCTGTGTAAATATATGATTTGCATCAGAGGTCTATGAAAATAAAATGTTAACTGATTTTTTCGTGACGTCACACCGACAAACAGCTTTTATCGGACACGCGTAGTCCGGTAAAAGCTGTCTGTCGATGTGACGTCACGAAATAATTCGTATCAATTTAATTTAAGTAGTCCTGTGATAAAAATCATATAATTACACAGGTTGGCAAATTTTGGGTTCTTTCCGACCCGAAATGGAGAAGATTTTAATAAAAACTCACAAAAATTGGATTGGAATCCGATCCGAATTCGTTGTAGTGTGACCGCGGCTTTAGGTGCACTACCCCCAATATATTCCACAAAATCATGTGTATTGATCTTGAAGCGAACAATACCGAAAGTTCTGCATGTAAAGGCTAGCACAGCCTGCGTACAGCATATCTTCGTAATAGAAATATACTGAGATGTGCATCATGTACATATCATACTGAGCCTGGTGAAACCACTCGTCTTTAACACCGCCACATTCAGGCCCGTAGCCAGGTGTACCCATTTGAAAAGTTCATCGTAGGATGAAATTTACCTGCTTACAGTGGCACCGGCACGGCCGCACAGGGAAGGGGTCTATTCCCCAAGCTAGGGTAGAACAGAATTATTATGATCCCAAAAGTTACAAAAGGTCTGCAGCCAGGAAGTGGAGTGGAGTATGGTTATTTTACCAACGAACGAGTGACGTATTTTAATTGTTTTCTGTTACATGTGTTATATTTACTGCGAAAAATAAATGTTTGCTTTCGCCTGATTATGATTATGGATTATGGAGGGACACACATTGCATAAATGCAAAGGGGCTTTATTTGCCTTTCTTCCAGTATAAATCTAATAAATTTTAAAAGTCATCTGTATTTATTTCATCGCCATAATGTGACTAGTTCAATAAGCCAATGAATATCAATTTTATGTGTGGTTCTCGATCTTTGGACGTTCGTGGCTCCACGTACCCCCATGACTTTCGCTGTCTAAAAATTGACCACCTCGTGGCATACTACCCTCCATTCCTTTTTTCCATGTTGGAAAAATTAAGGACGAAAATGTAGTTCTTTGAGGTGTTCTAATTGAAGTAACTTTATTTCTTTTTGTATCCGGGTATCACCTAATTAGTCAGTCATTGTTTATTACATTTTTTTTCGAATTTATTCGAATGAGCCTGAAAATAATATTTAACATATATATATATATATATATATATATATATATATATATATATATATATATATATATATATATATATATATATATATATATATATATATATATATATATATATATTGAAAGGTTGTGACTATAGAGTTGATTCTCTTCAGAAGTCTGATGTAGAATGATGTCAACAAAGGTTTGGCATTGGTTTGCACGTGCCCGTTTTGATCGGTACATTGAATGTCGTGCTCGTCTTTTGAAGCGAGGACACGGCCAATTCGACAACTGTAAGCCCTTCCAAAAATAATTACACACTTGCATGAACAAAATCAAAACAGACACGAAAGTATACGTTGCAGCCGACAAAATCAACACCCGGGCAGTACAACAAACTAACATAAACAAAGCCTACAAGAATGCACCACCGAACACAGTTAAGCAGATCATAACAGCCGACAAAGCTATCGCGTCCAAATTAGAGATCAGTGACAGAATCGACACAAAGGTGAAAATCAAGCATTTATTACGTTGAAAGACCAAAAATCAAACTTCAACAACACCCAACATGCAGACTAATAAACCCATCGAAACCAGTAATCGGAAAGATCAGCAAACAAATACTTGAAAGCATTAATGCAAAAATCATACATTACTCGGTTTTCAACCAGTGGAAGAATACAAGCGAAGTCATAGACTGGTTCAACAAGGTGCACAAAAAGCATCAACATTCAACATTGCTTTCGATATCTGTGCGTTCTATCCATGGGCGTAAATCCCGGGGGGATGGGGATATATCCCCCCAAACATTTGACTAGGGGGGATGGCCCATGTAACCATCCCCCCCCCCACAATGTTTCAGTCTACAGATACGTGTATGATAGAAAGTATATTTTATTCTTCATTTTCGTAAGAAATTTTTTCAATCTTGCTTCACTTTCTATCACAAATGTTTCTCAAACTATCAGAATTTAGCAAATCGTTGGCAATCTATCAAAATTTTGGCGCGCTCCGCGCGCTTCAACCTTACGTCAGTGTCACTCATATTATCAATATCTTCCGATAGTGACTTTTGGAGAAGCACAGCAGCAGAAAGTTGAAAGTTTACGAATTAACAGGTAAGACTGGCTTATGGCAGAGGCGTGTAGGTTTGTTGGGCAATTGAAAGTGTCTCGATGTAGAGTCTGAATGCAGGTTTTGTGATGGAAATATTATTCGTCACTGTTTACACTCCATGTCATGGCCATTATTAAGGTAATAATCTACGAAACTGTTCTGATCACGACACTTTCCGAAGAACAGAGATAAATCTCCAAATATCTGTGAGGACCTCGCATCAATATGGGATATTTCAGTCTAATATGTAGCATGAAGTAGAAGGTTGATGGTACGTATCTGCCGTTAAACATTTTTCAAAAATTTTTACCAGAGCTTCGCCAGTTCGCGCTGAAACATATTCGGTATGGATGGTGACTGTTAATACACTTATGACGAAAACAGCACTCTGTAACGCTCTTATTAGTCCTTCACCTCTTTTGATACACCTATCAGAGAGGTCTAATATCACCTCCCTGAACCTGTGCTCTCCCTCCCTCTCATTTTCCATTGTTGGAAGCTGTTCGTCCGGATTTTAGTTCAAAAGTAGTAAAAATACGATAGTTGTAAAGTGTTTGACGTCGTACTCTGTATTATCATTTGGATGTCAGGTAGTATACGCACTATGTCATCGCTCCCCCCCCCCCCTCAATTAATATGATTAATGCAGAGCTTCCAGGAGGCCCTATTCAGGTATCTGGTAGCCTTAGATGCCTTTTCATAATGCACAATGAAGGAAAGGACATATGTCGTAATAACTCAAGAATGTTTCTGTGGACTCCACGCACATATTTTTGGGTAAAAAGCTTTCCCAAAATAGAAAGCTGTAAAATAAACAGAAGGGAGGGGGATTCAGGAGATTTGTTGACAACGTATCTGTCTCTTAATAGGCAACATATTCGCCTCTTTTACCTTACCAAAAATTGGCATTCACTAAATTATGGACATTTTCCGGCCATATATGATCAGTTCCAAAAACATCCCGCAGACTTGGGGGAACTGAGGTATTACTACGACATCATCTATGCTTCCCCCAACCACTAAAATTAACCCCTTAAAACAGTCTTCCTGGCACTTCTTAGACATTAAAACCCAGGCCCCTCACCGGGGCTTTGCCCCTAGACCCCACTGGGGGCTTGCCCCTGGACCCCACTGGGGCCCTAAGGCGGGCCCCTGGACCCCACCCGTCATGGGCTCGCGCTTTGCGTGTACATTTTCCACATTTGCGATAGTTCACCCCATCCCCCCAAAGTTGAAAAGAAATCTACGCCCCTGGTTCTACCCCTCAATAACCGCTAAGCTCCTAGACAAGGCCCTGGACTTTGCTTCAAATTTCACCACAGTAACACAGTTTGAAAAACATGTTATCTTTCAAGCGAAGGAATCTATGCTTTTCAATGCCGAATCTACATGGTGCAAACGAACAGACCCTTCATTCGATGTTACCATGGGTAGTTTTGACGGTGCTGAAACTTGTGAGCTAGGGCTAAATATTATCACAACTCCAACACATCAACATTAATGTCGGCCTATACAGAGAAGACGGGTTAGCAGTTTGCAAAACTACACCTAGACAAACAGAAGTTATTAAGAAAGAAATATGCAAAATATTCGCAAACAACAACTAAAAAATAGTAATCGAAGCCAACAAAAAGGTAGTAAATTTCTTAGATCTAACACTTGACCTTCACACCGGGACATACAAACCATATCTGAAACCCAACAACACCCCACTTTACGTCCACAAACAGATCAACCATCCACCACTCATCAAAAGGGACACCCTAGAAAGTATCAACAGGAGACTAACCAACATCTCATCGAACGAAACCACATTCAATACCACAGAACCCATATACCAAGAAGCACTGCGAAAGAGCGGTCACGGGTACCACCTGAAGTACAAACCCCAATCGCCTGACACCAGTCAACACACCAAGGCCACAAAACGGAGGCGCACCAGAAACATAACCAGCTTCAATCACAAAGACAAAATAAATGCAACTACACTCAGCGAATACATTTGGAAGCTAAAGGATACTAATGTCGAGCACACTGTGAAGTGGAAACTTATAAGCAAAGCCCGTGCCTACATTACATCATCTAAATCTTGCAACCTCTGCCTTGAAGAAAAGTTCTTCATTATACACATACCTTCCTTAGCCACGCCTAACAAACGAAACGAACTCATAAGCTCCTGCAGAGACAGCAGACACAGAAATAAACATCTGCTGTGCAATTATTCAAATAGGTAACGTATCTTTGTTCACTCGGATTAGCCGTGTCCGTGCTTCAAAAGACGAGCACAACATTCAATGTGCGGTTCAAAACGGGCACGTGCAAAGCAATGCCAAACCTTCGTTGACACTATTCTCCATCAGGCTTCTAAAGAGTGAGGACCTACCACCTGGGAGGGGGGGGGTGCTTTTTAAGTGCATAAAAACGGACACTTACCACTAACCGTGGGCTATTTACAACTATTTACAAATTTATCTTATATTAAGCTAACAAAGCAAAGTTTCTGTGGCTAATATCTACGACACTCCCCACCCCACCCACCACACAGGACTATTTACAAAAAGGAAAACAATATTTACAGGTTAACCAACACCCGGTCCGCCCTCATTGAACAAAGTGGTCCCCACCGCCTGCCGAACGTCGCCCTTTGCAAACGAACGTAGTCATGCAGCTTCAACCCTAAGCCTAACTTCTGTCCTCACCGACGCAATGGCGACGTCCACATGCCTCCTAAATACAATATTACATCGATTTCTCCATAAGGCCAGCTTTATGGAGGCCGAAACAAAGGTGAATATCCCGCGAACACTTGTATTGCATTGCGAGGGTGGCTGACCGCCCAGATGTTGCAAAACGTGAGGCGATCAGCCAGGACTGACAAAACACACAGGGCACACTCTCCCACTTAGTGCATCCAGTGCGGGGGCAAATGCCATCTCCAAGACGCCACCGAAGGCGCTTGAGATTAGTTACGATGGCGTCGTGTGCGATACGCCACAGCAGGTCTCGCCGGCGGTAATCGAGTGACCTGTTATGAACCACACGCCACACTCCCGGCCCTGGCACATACAGTCCCTGGGTTGGACCTGACCAACCAAGTCATCAAAAATGGCCCGGTACTGGTCCCCGCACTGGACTGCAAAACGTCCCCTACAGTTGACATAAAACGTAGAGTTTCCCTCATCTGACAGTATGCCTTTGTGGGCCACCAGCTGTGGGGTACACTGTTGCTTAACAGGGTAGGAAAGAACCACCGGAATGATAATCCCCCCAATAACGGACAAAGTAAGCAAACGGCATTTGGCTGTTGACGGCACTAAAAACACACTTAGTCAGGAGAAAACGGAGCTTTGAAGGAAAGTGCACGAGCCCCCCCCCCCCCCTCCTAAGATCCTGTTACACCACTTTTCTTCTGACCAGCTCCGTTTTCCCTTTCCAAAGGAACCTAAACACGGCCCTCTCGAGTCGCACCAGGACACCCTCTGGAGCAGCCAGAACAGTGCCCGGATACCACAAGAGAGGGTAAACGAAACGATTGATAACTGTTACCTTCCCCAACAGACTTATGTGGCGATCGCCGAAGTCCTTCAACCTAGCTTCCACCAGGTCCACTTTCTCATTCCAGGTAAGTGACTCGGGTGAACCATAACCAAACCATATGCCATTGATTTTTATGGCGTTGTCTAACCATGATGCCGCGAAGGGCAGTTGTTTTGACCGCCACTTACCTAGACGGAGTCCTTTTGTCTTGTTGGGGTTCAGTCTGGCACCAGTCGCTTGTTGAAAAGTAGACAGCGTGCCTGTAAGGGCCCTGAAGGAAGCTAGGCTGGAGACTACGCATGTGACGTCGTCAGCATACTGGAGGCACTTGACTTCTGCCCCACCGGGTATGTGAAATGGTTGGAACAAAGGCTCTATTTGGAAGGCTCTTGCGAGGAATTCACTAAACAATACGTAGAGTAGAGGTGACAGGGGCACCCGTGACGTAAACCGCGTTGGACTCTGAAGGGGTCCGACGGTAGGCCATTAACAGTAAATTACACTATTATACAACAACTTAACCCAGTCAACAAAAACTGGATTTAAACTGAACTTCGTCAATACCTTAAAGAGAAAACCGCGATTAACCATGTCGAAGGCCTGCTCCTGATCAAGGGAGACAAGCGCACATGAAAGATCACGGTCCATCACATACTCAACTAAGTCCCCCATCAACCAGAGGTTCTGCTGAATACTGTGTCCCCGCACCGCACATGTCTGGAAAGGCCCTACAAGATCCGGCATGACTGTGCCTAGCCTGTTGCAAAGGGCTTTCGCCAGGATCTTGTAATCTACATTTAGCAGGGTGATTGGTCGCTTGTTTTTCGGTTCGAGGGGGTCTCCAGACTTAGGTAACAATGTTATCACGCCAGTGCGCTGCGAGGGGCTCAATGAACCAGCAAGGAAGGCAGAGACGAATACATCCCGGAGATTGTGTCCAACGGTACCCCAGAAGCGTTTGTAGAATTCCAAACTGGATACCGTCAGACCCGGGCGCCTTTCCGCCCTTCATCTTCGCCACTGCCTTCCAGAGCTCGTCGACAGTCAAGGGGAACCAAGTTCATCGTTCTGCTGTGTAGAGGGGGTCTTGTCAATATTATCTAATAGGGACTGTTGAAGGCACTCATCAATATTTGCCCGGGTGTAAAGCTGTTCAGAAAAGCTTTTAAATACTTCTACGATGTCAAGAGGGTCCTTCTGTACCGCGCCGTGGACGTCACGGACTGCCTTTATTCGACGGTCTATGGCATACTTCGTGATGTCCCGGTAGAACTTGATAGTTGGTTTTTCCTCCGCCTCCACGCAATGCACGCGGGCACGAACGCGGGTCTCATGTAGTTTCCGATCAAGACAATGCTGGATTGCGTGAAGTGCGGAGGAATCCCCGTTCCTCTCCCTAGAGCAGAGAGAGAGGAACTCTTCCTTTCTTTGACGAGCTCTTGCTACACAATACTCAACTGTAAACTGTTTGATGCGAGACTTGACGTCATCCTACCACTCCAAACCCGTTGAGAAGGCCGTCCTCAATGTTCGCTACCCTTCTTACCTGGCTTTAAACTGTTCGCTGTAGTTGGCCTCCGTTAGAATATCTGTGTTCTGTTTCCAGAACCCCCTCCCTGCTGACCATGACTCTTGGGGTTGGAAGGAGACAGTGACTGCATCAACCTTGAGGCGCCCGTGCCATCAGGGAGGTGCCAAGTGAACACGGGCAAACCGGGATGTTGAACTCTCCAAACGTCGACCATGTCGTGATTCTTTGTGAACATGTCCAACTCCGCCATGCCGACTCCACAGCCCGAAGACATACATGAGGACAGTCGGTCGAGCTGTGTGTCGGGGACGCAGTTAAGGTCTCAAGCTAGGATACAAGGGGCACAGCCAGGAACGAAGGATGGTAAGGGAGTGAAAAAGTCCCTTCTGTCTGAAGGCCGATTAGGCGCGTACACATTACATAGGAAGAAGCTCCCGCAAGGATGTTTTATGCTGATGCAAACCAACCGAATGATCAGAATCAACTCTTCCGACCAGGGGAGTCTATCTTTGTGAAACTAAGATAACAGATCCACGAGAAGACGAAGAACCATAGGAAGCGTGCGAAGCCCCACCCCGTTCATAAGACCAGGTGTGGACATCGTCATCATTCACTATGTGGGTTTCTTGGAGGAAAACGAAGTCCACACCCAGTGATTTACAAAAATGGAATATTCTGGACCGCTTCCGACTGTCCCTTATGCCGCTAACGGGCCCTACCACACTGGGCTCTTACGAAACAGTGCTGTAAAGCTCCCTTGTAGTACCCTATAGTCACAACCTTTCAATATTTAAGCTCCCTTCATAGGTTGAGCACTCTACCATTGATTGGTTTATTTTGTTAAGAATATATATGTATATTATGTTAGCTTATGAATAACGTAAGTCCAACTTACAGCAGACACGTTTTAGCACTACCAAAGGTAAACGTGCAATGTGCAATTAGAAAAAGGGAACGCAGTAAACCCATGAATTTTTATATTATTACTTATGAAGTACGGTTGAGTAATTATAATACTTAATGTAAATACCTGTGTACGGGCACATTTTTATTTAGGAACATTTACTTTTCAATTACAATTTATTTTGATTGGCCACTCTGTAAGTTTATACTTGCAGTAGATACCGTCTTTTTAACTCGTTTTCCTCGTTTACATACAATATGTATTGAACCTTGCTTCAAAAGTTTCCCTTTCCCACGAAAGGAAGTGACAGTTGTCTTATCCGTTATTTGCTTCCTCGTTCCATGTTTATGGTTAGAGCAAGTCGCCCCTACAACTTTCGTGCACTTTCGTTGTTGCCCCGCCACAAAATTTCGAAAAGAACATGATGACTACCGGTTTCATGCACAATATTTACTTCAACTACTCATACAATACAAGATTTTTTATGAAAAGAACCAAAATACTTGGTGTTATTGTCTTCAGAAAAAGTTTTGATACAATTCTGCCTACCCCATTACGATTGTCGTCTTATTAAAGTAACAGTTTTTGTTCTGGTGCTATTATATAAACATGCAGCTCATCCATTCGACAGATTTAAATAAAATTTTCATAAGCAAGTACTGACAGTTTTGCTCAATTTTTTACCTTCATACTTGAAGCCCATCATTTTAATCCATTTAATATGATACTAAGTAAGATAACTATGCTTACTTACTCGTTTCTATATTGGATGGTCCAGTACATTGGCATCCTCCAAGCAATAACATCAATGGGTAAACAATTATGAAAGCGTTCATTGTCGATTTTGATCGTTTCAAGTTCCGTAAAGAAATGATAAATGATTGCTAATTGCAGAAATTTTATGTTAAATGGAAATTTAAAACGAATCCTTTTCCAAATATTGTTCAGAGAAGCGTTTCACAATGAAAAAGCATTATACCGCTTTGTGAGGAAGGAAAAGGTGTTAGTGTATTTACATGCGGACAAATATGATTGTTCTTCAATACGAACATTGAAACCGTTTGTCTTGAAAAAACAAACAGACGTTAATACTTGAGGAGAGGTACCCACTTCTAATCTTTGTTGTTGTCAATAATAAAAGACATTCAATAGTTGTCTTATGCTAGTTCGTGTATTCATCGCTGTTTTGGAGAAAATACAAAGACCACTGTAGAGAAGCAAAGTTTTGATGTTTTTATAGTCAAATGTTACATTTTAAATTATTCAAAGGGTTTGTTAGCAATAATTATGATACCAATAAATATTAACACTAGTATGAGTAATAACTAGACTTACAAAGAGCTAATATCCAGAAAGCATCTATTCAATGCCCTGTACATTCTAAAAGAGAATTAAAAAATAAGACTTAAGTTTACGCCTTCAAGAATCCAATGATGGATGATCTTTATTTCTAGTAGAACGGAGTTCTAAAGCCCGGAAGAAGCAGAGTGAAAGCAGTATCACCACAGCTAGTGTTAGTGGCAGGTTGAGACAAGTTGAACGGCTGACTGGAGCGAAACTTACGAATAGGGAAATAAAAATGGATCGGATCAAAAAGTAAGGTGTGTCACACTGTTTACACATCGATATGTGAAAAACATTAATTTGAATACAATGTGTTGCTCAACGGGAAGCAAGTGAACGTTTTTAAGAATAGGTGTTATTTGATTTCTTTTCCTGTTTTCGGTCAGCAAACGGGCGGCGGAATTCTGGATGCATGCAACAGAGACGTAGTACAACCAAAGAGGGAGGAATTGTTACTGTCGAGGCGGAATGTCACGAATGAGTAAACCAGCTGGAAAAGAGATGTTAAGACAGATAATTCTTGAATTTAGCAATATTTCTGAGATGGGAGTAGGCAGACTTGCACAGCAGATTAATATGTGTTAATATAGATAAATTGCTGTCTATGATTATTCTTAAGTCACGAAAAATTTCCAGGGTTTGAAAATATAACAAGCAAAGCAGAACGAAGGCGACACATGCATGTTATCGAGCTGGTGCTTGGTTCCAAAATCGACAAATTCAGCCTTACTATATCTAAGCCGAGGCATTGAAGAGTTCATCCAAAGCTTAAGTTGATTTTCTTTTAATCAAAGATGCAAGTGGGGAGGTGGAAAGAGTAAATAAGATGGTTCCAAGAATCAGGGCTGGATTAAGCTAGTGCGGGGCCTGTAGCATATATTGTTAAGGGGCCCTATATTTAAAAAACAACACATAAATACATTTAAACATATACATTTTTAATTTGCATAGTAAGTATATTTTTTTTCACTTGCTAAAATAGATATACAATATGACAAACATGTCTGTATAGTATTACTTACATTTAGATATCAAAAGAAACAACACTACTGTTTAAATATTACCTTTTGTTCATTTAGAACGAGCAACCTTTGTTGATGATACTAAACGTGTCTAAAAGTGTCTATATCACGCAGAAGTTCACGTTCAATGCTCATTAGTGTGAGGTTGATCCATCTCGTTTTTATCCACGGTTTTCCTTATTTCATTTTAATAAGTTTCAGATTTGAAAATGAGCGTTCTCCGCTGCAGTTGATCACCACCAGTGACAAATAAATACGCAAGGCGATTTCTACATTTGAAATCCAAGACTCCATAGAATTGTCAATTATCAGACGGTAAAACTGTAACTCTATAAGGTCTTATGTGACGCCAATAAGAGAAGCAAGATCAGTTTTCATCACTTTTGTACTATGTACTGCACAAGTTCTTCACCAAGATTTTCTTCCAAATCATTCGGATATGGTTTAAGAAGATTTCATGACCTCGTTACTATCCCTTCAGGTGTAAGCGACTAACTGACGAAGGAATCCAAATACACCGTTCAACTTTTCATAAGGTTTCTGGCTTTTTCACAGGGCATGGAGCAAGCTATCAATAATGACGAGAAATGTTCAGCTTTTAAACTCATGAGACGGCGTTTGAGATTCAGCAGGTCAAGAGTGCTGGCACCACTGAAATCATCTCACTCGCGATTTCGTTTGCGTTGCTTCGCCAAACCCTTGGTGGGTGGGAATGGCTTGGTGCTTGAGTGTACTGCCTTGCATACTAGAGGTCCCCGGATCAAATCCCGGTGGAACCACTCCCAAATTTCTGGGGTCTAAACTGTACTTGTTCAGTATAGCTGCTCACAGTGATGCTGAGGGGGTTTAAATTGGTGAATTTTAATTGGGTATAGGATTGTCCGTTTCAACAAGTTGTCTGATTGAGGAAGTTGTGGTGCAGAGCAAGGAACCTCCACCCCTCCCAGCCAAGTTTGGAAAAGTGGAAAAGTGGCTAAAGACAGGGGATACACTCATCCGTCGGATGGGACGTTAAAAGGCGGACCCGGGAGCAGGATTGGGAGTGATAAGTACACTCCTGCCTCTTTAACATCTGAACAGTAGTCGAAAAGAGAAGGCGAATCTCGCCGATGTTCATCCACGCTCACTCTGGTACGGGGTCCTCGATGGGCCAATTGGCTTCCTGACCCTCAAACGTTAAACTTTTAACTTGGCCTTTTGCTTTATGTCTGCAAAAGTAGACCGCATAGCATGAATATAGATCCATAGAGTGCACAAGCTGTGTTCAAGCCTTGGTCAGTACATTGCAAAGGAGCACTGGACATTTGGAAACGTTGTAATGCTTGATAACACCGTGTAACCATCATTTCTGTTTCCAGCTTCATCATGGTTGAAAGTAGACCACCAGCCTATTGACGACACTCTGATGGCAGTCACCAGTCTACACGTCAAACACGCTATGTACGCTCTCTACATTGCAACAGGATTTTGTCTGTGATACTATTAGCTATCAAACCAAAGTCCTATACGATCAGGGGCGCCGTTCCCGTCACAATTTCAAACTCACTGCTCAAAACTTGACAAACACGGCTTTTAATATGAGCGAGTTCTGATCTTAGCACTCACTAACCAACTAATAAAATTATGGCGAAAAACTGATATTCAACAATCTTCAGCCGATAGGCCTATAGAGAGAGTAATAAGCATTAATTATAAAAAAGAAGATATTGATAGCTTTAGCGCGGGCCCCTGAAAGCGCGGGACCCGTGCTACTATGTTAAACCGGCCCTGCCAAGAATCGATCCTTTAGGGACACCTTGCTTAACAGGCACTGTGGATAAAAGTTCACGATGAATGACACTTTAAAAAAATCAGTCTAATAGGACAGACATTATTTCAGGATGGTGCCTTAAGTACCAAAATTAGTGTAAAATCTTATAAAAGTAGAAGCTTAACATTATTTGTTGTATTGAATGCAGTCGAAAGATCCAGCAATACCAGGAAACAGATTTTCTGGCATCAAGAGCATTGAAAATATTCAACTTAATGGAAAGCATAGACGTTTTAGTACTGTGAAGTGGTTCATACGCAGATTGCATATCCTCAAGCACAGAATGGTGCTGAAAATATTACAGGAGCCTTACAAAGACTACTTTTTCCACAACTTTCAAGTGTTTAAAAATTCAAGGGAACTTGAAATCGCCGGAGATTTACTGATAATGTGAACGGCTACTATGAAACATTACCTCCTGAACAGACAGAATGTACCCCCTAAGTTATATGATGCACTCGTAACGAAAGCAGAGAAGCTTGAACAAGTTCAAACGGATTAGAATAGCTGTCTTAGTGATGAATGTTTAAGTCTTCAGTGTTTTCAACGTCAACGCTTTGTTGAGGAAGCGGCTCTTAAATGTACCCGCTTCCTGATACTTCCATAAGTTTATTGGATGAATACTGGAAACAGCCAGTTTTAACATTGTAATTTTACTTTCTGTTCATGGACAAGAAATTCGACAAAATCCTAGAATTATGCTGGTAAAAGGGTCGCACTTAATACTGCAAACAACAAGTCAACAATATGTTACCTGTGGAAGATTAAGTTTAAAGCAATTTTATGTCAAAGAATGTAACCCAATCTTACCTAAGTTATATCATGAAATGTAAGGCAGTGTATCACAAACAATGTAACGAAATGTTATATCAAGGAATGTGAGACAATGCTATATCAAGAAATGTAAGGCGATGTTAAATCAAGGAATGTACGGCAAATTTATAATAAGGAATGTAAGGTAATATCATACCAAGGTATGTAAGGCAATGTTTTATCAAGGAATGTAAGGTAATGTTATGTCGAGGAATGTAACGTTATGCTATATCAAGGAAAGTAACGCAATGTTATATCAAGGAATGTAACGCAATTTTATATAAGGGAATGTAACGCAATTTTATATAAGGGAATATAAGGTGATGTTATATCAAGGAATGTAACGTAATGTTATACCAAAGAATGTAAGGTAATTTTCATCGAGGAATGTAAAGCAATGCTATATCAAGGAATGTAAGGCGATGCTTTATCAAGGAATGTACGGCAATGTCATATTAAGGAATGTAACGAAATGTTATATCAAGGAATTTAACGCAATGCTATATCAAGGAATGTAACGCAATTTTATATCAGGAAATGTAACGCAATATGTTATATCAGGAAATGTAACGCAATGTAACATCAAAGAATGTAACGAAATGTTATATCAAGGAATGTGAGACAATGCTATATCAAGGAATGTACGGCAACGTTATATTAAGGAATGTAACGCAATATCATGGCAAAGGAATGTAAGGCAATGTCATATCAAGGAAGGTAAGGCAATGTTATGTCGAGGAATAGAACGTAATGTTATATCAGGGAATGTAACTCAATGTTTCATCAAGAAAAGAAAATCAGCTGTATTTGATTATGCTGCCGTCACACTGTCCCGAAGTGAACACCAGATGGACACACGATAAAGGAAATTTTCAAATTCGGCTCTGATCGTAAAAACATCGGAACATTCGTGAGGGCATCTTAAGTCATCGTATGACCGCCGGTGGAGTTTCTCAGGCTTCGGGAGCAAGTTTGTGAGCGGTGGCAAAATCTTTGGCATGCCAAAAAAATTGCCGAAGGACCTTGCGAAGGTTCATTTTCGTGTATAATTCGTGTGTCAATTTTACCCTTCGTAAGGCCATCGTGAGGGCATCTCGTCAAATCGTGTCATCTTCGTCTTTACTTCGTGTGATCATCGGTACCATAGGGCATTTTTCGCCTCGAGAAGACAATACGAAGGAAACAAGAAGCTGTACGATTGACTTAGGAAGGCAACATGACTACTTGAAGCCCTCGCAATGTCCTCGTGTAACCATCGTATTAAAGTACGATGGCATCGAGATGGGACCACGTGGACATATAAAAGGCCAGCCTCAGAGCATCAGTTGCCAATACACCGACTGTTCGATAGTGCGGTCTAATCAGTCAGACCCAGCAGACGCTACCCTGCAGGGTTTAGCCACACGTTCAGTCAGTCCTGAGCAACTCACAGCAGAGGCGTGTATAACTCTCAAAGCTTCAACTAAATGAAATGAAGTGAAAGGGCGTGGGGAAGGTGGTACACTGTCTGACGTTACCAAGTCGGTGAACTGTTATATTTTTTAAGGAAAAGTACCCGATCATGTTATGCATAGTAAAAGCAAAAGCTTTAAGGAATTCCCGAATATTTTGGAGGACTGTGAGTCGTTCTGAAATTAGCAATTAAGAGGGTTTATCAAAACCAACTAGACCGGTTTCTGTTCTTCGCAGTATAGGCAGAACGTAATCAGTAGTAGCCTTTGTATACCAAGGTAGGGTTTGTCAAAATTTTTATAATGCAGCTATTATCGCATCAAGCAAAATATCGTCAAACTTTTCTGTTATGTTCGACTCCTCGTCTGGGGAAAACCTTGATTTTACGAGTAAATCTTTGAGTTAGTTAGTTAGAAAAGACACACCAACACGAATGTGTTATATAGTGTCAGCAAGTAAAAAAGAATGTAAAGTTGGGGAGAAAGTTAACTAAAAAAGGCACAGATGTGGTCAGTCTTTGAGATTTGGTGCCCTTCTATAGGCTGTAATAGGCTGGTCGGGAAACAGACGGGACACTTGCTGGTCAAATGCAATTATATTCCAGTGCTAGCTTGCGTTAGGTGTGTGGAGTGTATGTTGTTTGAAAACTAGTGGCGGTGCTGTTGGTGACTTTTAGCCGCAACACGGTTCGTCACGTGACGCCTTCGTGACCTACTTCGGACGCATCATACTCTCAATACGACCTCGTGTAGCTTTCGTATGCCCTTCGTGCCGCCTTCAGTGGTCAAGTGGTTAGAGCATCCGACTTGCAGCCGGAAGGTCTAGGGTTCAAATCCTGGCCGGGTCATACCAAAGACTTTAACAATGGAACCTACTGCCTTTGTGCTTGGTGCTCAGCATAAACAATGGAGTAGGGAAAACAATCCAGTGAGCCACAACTGGAAAAAAAAGACCGTGGTCGTCTCGAATTGAACCAATTGGTTGGAAACTGGGACGTTAAACCTCATCTAACCTAACCTTCGGGTATAAACTACTATAAAAATGAACATGTGTGTGTTGTCTTCGTGTGTGGTTCGGGTGCCATCGTGTGACCTTCTGTAGGCATCGTACTTGCTTCGGCTGTTGATTGGCCGTTTGACCAAGTTCGGGACTATCTTCGCCCGGAATTCCAAATTCCACATTCGTGTGTCCATCTGGTGTCAAATTCGGGACAGCGTGACGCCTGCGTTACGTATCCACAGTGCGTGTAAGGTACACAATTATATAAGACTTCATAAAGTCACGGTTATATTTTTAGCTAACGAGATACCGAGATTAATTTCAACATTCAACCTCACGCAAACTTTAAATCACAATAAAAGACAATGTGGTCAGATAACAGGTACGTTAATTGATGTTATACTTGACTCCCTTACATGCAACAATGTCATGTAATTTGGTTGCTTTAAATCGTTAAGTTGTGATTTTGAAACGTGTATCACTTTAATCAGAACTTCTAAGAAAGTGAACATTTTTTGGGTGGCGCCCTTATAAAAAGTATGTTATTCATGTCTCAAAACGTGTATAGGGTACCTTTAAATGCTGGCACGTCTTAGGTATGGTAAAGCTGTTCATGGGAACTTTTCCTTTTGACTGGTAACTGATACACGACACATAACTGACGTCATACTGACATTTGATGATGATGTCATTACGTCAGGTTATGGACACGGTAGTCCCATAATTCTGACCCTGCGGAGGTTTGTGTTAGAGGGTATGCATCTTCAAGTCATAACATCTTCAAGTCATAACATGACATAAAACTTACCGTATACTTTAGTCAACTTAATATTTATGGTTATGTGATCGTTCCCTTTAAACAAAATAAAAAAAGCTGAAAAAATTAGCCAGGTCATCAAGTTGTTGCATGCTATGTGCACACTTAGTACTAGCTTTAGTGTATAAAGTACCGTCAAATACAACTCAACCTTGACTGTGTATTTCTTCTGTTTAATATTGTTTAAGGTTGACAAGTTGTTTCAAATTTCGAAAAACCTCATCCAGTCGAGGGATCTTCGTAACAGGTTCATGATGCAATCAACTGAATTTTTGGTCTCAACAAAGCGCCAGTGTTGTAACGAGTCACTCAATTTTGCAGTCGAGTCGAGTCATTTACTACTTTCAATGTGACTCGAGTCGAGTCACTGACTCTAGTCATTGTGTTATTTCTATGAGGAAACTTATGATGCAATCGCTCGAGTCATTTCGCTTTTGAAAATTAGTGACTCGAATCATGACTCGTTACAACACTGCAAGCGCTTCCTTGTCTGTGGGATGGTTGACTCTTGCTTCGCGGCTTGTCATACATTGAGTTATGTCTATGACAAAATTGAACTAAAAGAGAACACTGACACAGAGTATCGTTGTGTGTTTCACCAAGGATGATATCACCTCCCTGGTTTCACCAGTGAAGCCACGAAGTATATAAGGCTCTTTCGCTGTACGACAAAAAACCAGATGACTTGTATATCTCCATACGTACAGTGTACGTTCAACTGAGGAAGTTAAAATGTCGTTTTAAACCTTTTTCCATCATATCCAGCCTAGAACGGGCCAGGCATGAAAAGCACATAATGTAGTAGTCTGAAGGTCAAGAGAATGCCCATAGCGTCTTGTGTCCCTCTGGGCCACGTAGCTCCTTTGGGGAGCAGAAATTCTTCGGGAGTACCGTAACGTTCGGTTCTTTCCCAGAAATCCGAGGGACTTTAGAAAAGGTAGATCAGGGCAATTTTACTCAACAGAGGTATGACATGATAACTTAATTTTTAGTTACATACTCCTAAAGTTGACTGTAATGTTTGAATTACGCGCCATTGCTTTCGTGCCGTACATATAGTTAGATGAACGGCTTCAGTCCAGATCACAGAATATCATTCTCCCTAACTTCAATTTCTATGGTCTATGGTTACAAGTGAAATGCTTCGAATGGAAGATAGTCTTAGCTAACTGGAAGGGTATACTAAACTTTAAGGACCGCAAGACAACCAAGCCTCAAATATTCCTTTTATTATCTCATCCCTCTCATGTTGCACAGGGAGCAATATTGCAGTATTCGTTCCACTACTATTCATCATTCCATGCAAACTAGTTGAACTTCACCAATATCAATCCTGTGTAAATGTAAGACCATCGAAGTAGGAATTTACCATACTTGAATTTTCCATCGGTTGTAATACTACAGTCGAGAACAATGTTGCAATTTTGCCTAAAACTTCTTACGATATAATGCGACATGATGCCACGATACAGCCGGTTATCGTGTGTGCACCTCCATACGACAACATTAGCTACGAATTTGACCAAGCGTAGTAGATTCGCTTTTACTTTTGCTTTTTTTACATATAAGTCTAACTCAAGCGCGCAGACAAGAGAGGTATACCCTACTAAAACTTTAACGAAAATACAATTTTAGATTTTCCACCTTTAAGGATATTTCTATCTGAATAAGCACTTTTACCAGATTAACATTTTTATTTGCCGTAAATCTAAACCTGATCTATTGTTTTACCTGGTCTGAAACTTGCTTTTCGAAATATGTTGACATTTTGCCCCAAACGTGTCCCTTAAAATAGAAATGAGAAAGCCAAATGCAGGTTATTTTGTATGAGTTTTTACGAAAAAACAAACATAGGCGTATGCGATTTAGAAGGCGAACAAATGAACGTCGATTACGTACGTATGGGGATAGATTAGCTTATGCAACTGACTCTTCAAAAGAATGCAGATTGAACATCTACCTGGCTCCGCCCCCTCCCCGTTTGTTCCTGAAAACCAAACTTATCTACGGGCCTGTTCTGAACAAATGTATGTGACAAAAGCTACTACAGCCGAAATAATTGGGAAGCAAACATTTTATTCATTGTTTTTAGCATGGAAAATTACTCCCGATATCGCTATAGGTATATACGGCTTGTTCCGCCAATGAAAGGCCACCTTTAGATATTTGGGTAAAATGTCCACTCCATATTTAAAACAAGAACAACCAATGATCTTATTCTAGGGTACGTCAGGGTACTGGATAACTAACACACTATGGCAAAAGTATACAAACCATTTTTTTTAAAGTTAGGCTCTTTTCACAAAGTTTTAAAGTTTTATGTTTAAAAGGGGCACAAAACACATTGAATTGAATGTCACCGTTAGAATAGCTTGTTGTGCGTGCGCTTGGTAAAGCCACAGAATACATTTTCCTGTCTACTCATCTGGAATAAGAAAAACGCACCACTGTTCTCCCCCTCCCCCCCCCCCAAAAAAAAAGAAAAAACGAACGCACTAATGGGTTCCCCGGACTACATGGCCCGACAACCAGAGTAAAGGGGGCCAAGCTCCCCAAAGGGAGGGGGGACTCAACCCAAAGCCCCGACAAAGGCGATGAGTTGACAAAAGGATGAGGAACACAAAAGTTTGCCTTTTTTCCCCAAAACTTGAAAATTTGGGAGTTTTATTGAAGAATTTTTGAAAAATGTGAATTTTTATGGAAGAAAATGTGGATTTTTTTTAAGGGGAATTTGGAAAATTTGGGGTCATTATTGCAGAATATGCCTTTCCTATGAACAAAATTAAGCAGATTGTCGGGGCGACTGAAGGTCATTGGGATTACATGTTGTATTGTACGGACTAAGGCTCTCCGACGAAATTGGAAAATTTTTCGGATGGGACATGGCCCGCTGACCCCCACTGGTGCCATCCTTGCCAGAGTATTACGGCATTCGACGGTATTCAACGAAGAACAACCATGAAAACGTCACGGAAGAATTATAAAACAACATCGCAACTTCAAGACGTCTACTTGCTTGGTGCCTTCCAATTTCCAGACCTAAATCCTCTACGTACTGTGTCACTTACCGGATTACACAACCCGTTGTTACCCACTTTTAGGAGACTCACTTTTTCCAGCCTTCGGGCTTGCTGAAGCACCTTAAGGCGGAGCAGTTTTTACGGGTCGTATTCGCAGTTTAAAGTGATATTTACTGTCTAAGAAAAGGAAAATGCATAACACTGCATTGTCCAAAGTGTTGGAAGTACGTTTAAGCAGTCCATTTCAACAATAAAGATAAATAAAGGTCCCTCACAGAGGTAGTTGTTCCAAATATTGTTCAATTATCATAAAAACAACGACAAAAACTATAAAAATCGAAAATGTTTGCACACAATCTTTATTCCATTCAATCCCACTTCTGGGTGAACAAACCAATGGGAGTGCTCTAATTTATGAATATGCAAAAGGCAACACAACGAAAGGTGTCCACGTATGTGCCAGTTAACCAGCACTGAACATATGATAGTCACGCTATGGCCTATCTAGGTATTTGAAAACTGACTGTATAGTACCATGGGGTTAATCCGAAAGGTTTTATTGGCTCCATGATAGTAAATCCAAAGGAAAAATTTCCGTTGAAGCCATCCGACCAATTGAATTTCGGAACAACATTAATATCTTAATATCCCAGTCAATCATACCTCATCCCTTCCTCTGTTCACCAGTATTTCCTCCATCTTACCCAAGGAATAGGTACATCAGAACAAGATGAACAGTAACAAGACATAAACTGTCCCTAAAGTCATTCTTAGAATGGACATACGAGGATATTTCTCTTTCAATTTTCCATTCAAGCAGTTGCAAATCCTCGGTATATAGAGGCAAGTACAGAAGTGAGAAGAAACTTTCTTGAGAGATTTAGTGAACTGAGTACCTAACGTTTGCAAGAATTTTGATACCGTAAGGGGTTTATGTGGAGCTTGGTTTTTTGTCAGAACCAATCCCATTGATGTGTAGTTCTTCCTGGTGAGCGGAGCAAAAGCCAAACAGTGATGGAGGAACCAGTTTTAAGCCGCGGTCACACTACAACGAATTCGGATCCGATTCCGATCCGATTTTTGTGAGTTTTTATTAAAATCTTCTCCATTTCGGGTCGGAAAGAACCCAAAATTTGCCAACCTGTGTAATTATATGATTTTTATCGCAGGACTACGAAAATAAATTTATACGAATTATTTGGTGACGTCACATCGACAGACAGCTTTTATCGGACTACGCGTGTCCGATAAAAGCTGTTTGTCGGTGTGACGTCACGAAAAAATCAGTTAACATTTTATTTTCATAGACCTCTGATGCAAATCATATATTTACACTGGTTGGCAAATTTTGGGCTCTTTCTGACCAGAGATGGAGAAGATTTTAATAAAAACTCACAAAATCGGATCGGAATCCGATCCGAATTCGTTGTAGTGTGACCGCGGCTTAACAGTTTACTCACTAACCGTCGGACTGGAAATTGGGAATTCATTTTCTACCTCTATGGCAAATGTAATTAAATAAATAAAACACGATCTTTGAACAACTGGGATCATCGAAGTGTATTTCAAAGCTCACGTATTGTTGAATTTCATTTAAATGTCATTTGAAAACCAATGGTCTTATTTACTTTTCGAATTTTGTCCACGTTTTTTCATGTAGAGTTCTTCTCCGCCTCCCAACAAGCCGCAGCTAGACATACAAAGTTACACAGATTAGAGTGGAAGTAATGGAGTTTTCTTCCCGCCCACTTTTTTTAGACAATTCCAGGAACTCCATAGATTACATCAACACTAGTGTGGCCACTGGGTATTTGGAAGATATGTTTTAAGATATCGTAACCACATACTTTTGATGCATGAATGTTCTGAGTTTACGGTATAAACCTATGCACAAATTTCTATCTGAGTCGTACCTCTCTAATAGACCTTATGCATATACGTCGCGTGACGTCATATGACGGCTAAACAATGAAGCACACTGCACTGACGACGTAGACTTCACACGCGGGCGTAGCAGACTTACGCCCGTATCCGACAGGCACACAATCAGCTTCTGCTTTTGTTAATGTAAGTTGCAATGATACGGACTTAACTTTAAGGGGGCGCACTTTCAGTTCTGTGACATATGTATTAGGTATATTACTGTCTACATGGATGCAAGAACTGGGTTAGTTTCCATTCCACTCACCCAACACTGTTTCCTACTATCTTTAAGATCATAGTTTCTAAATTAACTAAGAATAAATTTGGAGAGAAAAGCTGGTAAATATGAAAGGAGCATATAGATTAAATAGTGTTATCGGAGATTTCTTATTCAAGACTAATTATTTTCTCGAAAATATCCAGGTTTTCTACTTCCCATTTTTTTTTAAAACAAATACCAAGCGGCATAGAACGGTTATAATCTTATAGATCGTCGGTCGATGGTCTAAAAGTGCTGTACTTCTTGACTTCCACAGCCCCTGGGAAAGTACTTTAAAATGGCTAAGATACATTAAATGATGTTCGTATGCAGGTTTTACATGTTCCCACTTTTCAAAGTTGTGCATTTATGTTAATGTTCCCTAGCATCAGTAGTCAAAAGCAAAATATACACAAAATCCAACCTCCAATTATAGAAATACAGAAGAAATGTCAATTCACTTTCAAAAGAAAACAATTTTTCCACTTTTTTAAATTATCATGAGTAAAACACTGTCTTGGTTGCCAGGGAAAAACTAATCCTAGCAACTAAGCACTGAGTGAAGACATTCTGCAAACTCCTCAAACATTCTTCAGAGAAATCAAAAGAAGACACCTCAAATGACAATGTCTCGAGAAAAATACACTGATGAGTTGCCAAGGATAACTTTCCAAGCAGCGGAAGCGTTAGCACAGAATAAAAACAAAGTGAAGAGCTCAAATTGTGCAAGCAGGTGTTTCAGCGGATAAAGACTACAATCTTTTTTATTTTTTAGGTAAAAACCAACCAAAATGGCGAAGATCCAAAGAAAATTCAATGTCTTGGTTGCTAGGGATAATTTTCCATTGCAACAGAAGTAAAAGCGCAGGACAGGAACAAATTTCGACTAATTTTAACAAATAATCTTAGTTCTAGTTCACTGAAATATCAGCATCCCAATCAGGCTGAAAATCAGAAGGAAGGAACATGCAAATCACTCAAAAGCACTGCTGCGTATCAGTTATCTATACAGTATTTCAGAAAACTAAGAGTAGAGGGCCTAATAAAAGAATGACCTGAACATGCTACCCTCCCTCCCCAAATTTACCAACCCATTCTCTCACACAAAAACTGTGTAATTCCTCTCTTGTTTCTTCAGAGGCTGCCTCTTTCCATCCTAATGCTGAGCCTAACTAAAACATAAACTTTAACAAGCAGAACGTAAAACAGAGGTGACAGCTCGCCTAGGATTTATATTACATTTCACCATTATCATGCCATTAAAATTGGTTCAGCAGTGTCTGGATTTATTCAGTATTCCTACATAGAGAGGGAATCATATGAGTTTGCTGGAGATCGAATGTCAAATGTGGTTACCAGAGGTGCAACTACGAAAACCTCTTAAACTAAGTAGACAGCTGTACCTCTAAATTGTGCCCGGCGTTTCGTGACTTACGAAAAGTAAAGGCTGAATTTTTCTACCATTCCAAAGATGAAGTAATAGAGAACAACATTTGCTTTTTCACAAGCAACTGTTACAGTATTAATACTAATTTAAGTAACCTAAAATAAACACGTGAAAAGGATGTTGTGACTGTAGCGTGATTAGAATTACCGTACGCTGAATGAGTTCTGTGATGGCGTATAGTGGATTAGAGCTCGGTTTCTCACGCAGGCTGTCCGGGTACGAATCCCTCCTCAGACATGTTTTTTTCATATTTGTTATTCACTTTTGGGTGGGGTTCAAAGGTAAACTGAGGTCAGCAGAGGTCAAGTTGTGAAAACATCGTAAAAAATGATATAGTCAAGAAGTACAAATTTGAATGATTAATCTCAGGGAAACAAATCACCCCTTTCAGTTAGGAATCACTAAATATTGTGCTTTCTGGTTAAGACGATGCACAAGGTGTTTTTTTTTCATATTTGTTATTCACTTTTTGGTGGGGTTCAAAGGTAAACTGAGGTCAGCAGAGGTCAAGTTGTGACAACATCGTAAAAAATGATATAGTCAAGAAGTACAAATTTGAGAGATGAACCTCAGGGAAACAAATCACCCCTTTCAATAAGGAATCACTAAATATTGTGCTTTCTGGTTAAGACGATGCACAAGGTGTTTTTTTTTCATATTTGTTATTCACTTTTTGTTGGGGTTCAAAGGTAAACTGAGGTCAGCAGAGGTCAAGTTGTGACAACATCGTAAAAAATGATATAGTCAAGAAGTACAAATTTGAGAGATGAACCTCAGGGAAACAAATCACCCCTTTCAGTTAGGAATCACTAAATATTGTGCTTTCTGGTTAAGACGATGCACAAGGTGTTTTTTCATATTTGTTATTCACTTTTCGGTGGGGTTCAAAGGTAAACTGAGGTCAGCAGAGGTCAAGTTGTGACAACATGGTAAAAAATGATCAGTGGCGGATCCAGGGGGGGTCGCCGGCGTCCGGACCCCCCTCAAATTTTCCAATGTGCCCTTTTTCAAAAAATGTTTTTTTTTTCACACTAGCAAAAAAAAAAAAAAAAAAACGAGACAGTTTCACAGGTAATGATGACAGTGTTGTCAAATTCCGTGGAGATTTTGGTTACCCCCATCCAGTATCGATCAATCCACTCGTAAAAGTCTCGCCGTGTATCGCAGAAACTCTCTGCAATATATTTGACTACGATAGCCTATATTGATTGGCCGCCCCGAAACCCGAACAGTGCAATCGTTTTACAGAGAATGTGACTACAGTATGTCTGCGTGACAATCAGGCATTCTAATCACTTTTCGCTTGGAACCTACCCCGCGGAGCGGACGAAGTCTTTTCGTTTAACTAATGGCTGCGAAAAAAACAAACTGAGGGCGGCAGCCTAAAAGGGGCGGCAGCCACAGAGGCGCTACGTAGGCTACTTGGAACCACGTGTGACGTGCTTGGGCATTCAGAGCAATACAAAACACTCAGATATTACGTCATACTCACCAGCTAGTGCTTTATGCAACGTATTACAATTGGGTTTTAATATTGATTCCAAAAGGTCACTGCTAGTCTTTTGGTCTTACAAAATAATGATCTGTTCACACTCCCATAAACGCTACATCTACGAAACCTTCCCTCCACCCTCTAGTATCCATCCTCTCGTGAACAAGAGAGGGTACGTAAATACGTTTCGCTATGATATTTATACTCTGGAATTACTCTCTTCTTTTATAGTGTTGCCCTAGTGATGGGAGTAAAAAGCCAGTCTTAGGTAAAGTCCACAGCCAAGAGTTGACCAGAAGTCACAATAGACGAAACGGTGTTTGTTTCATTTTAAAATTACTATATAAAATCACCACCAGGTCAAATAACGCAATGTCAGTCGGTTCAATTTTTTGACGTCTTTGGACCGATGACCGGTCTGCTGTCGCAAATGAAAAGCAAACATTCGACTTCAGTCACCTGTTCTGACAGAGTGTTTTTGACAGTCGCGCCGCAACTATATAGGGAACACAAGTACAGTATTTTAACCTCCTCCCCCAGTCGAGATAGCGGTGGCTAGGTTCATGCAACCGTCGGGGAAGACTGGCCCCCTATCGGAGCAGTTTTATACTGAGTTTCGTAGGGGAGTTTTAGTCCGAAGTACGCAGTCCCCGACGACAACTAATCGACGGTTTACCTGTTTTTTTTTTGCTCTCAAGAGGATAATTTCTGTAATAAGAACCCAAAATTTTCGGCGCGCTACGCGCGCTGTAGAGTCACTCTTTTTTTCAATAGTTCCATTCCACATAGCAGGATAGCACAAATCCTGTCCACCTTACCAAGTAACATATGGGCAGAATACATAGTTTATGTAAAGGTCGTAACTTTCATCCCATATCGCAAAGCCTAGTTGGTGTTCTCTTGTGTGTGTCATGCGGTACAGTCAGTTGGTGAGCGACTTACGGAGCAAAGTTTGGCTATTTCATCGTGTAGTCCAGGTGGTTTCGATACAATGTATGTTACACCCGATACGGTCTACAAACACTAGAGTTCTTTTTTTCGTTTCTTCATATGTTTTATGTGTAAGCCTATCAAAAATTTGGCCCGCTTCGCGCGCTTTCCAATTTCACGATCCAGATTCAAAGAACACTATCAGTGCGTACTCGGATCATGAAGTATTAAGTGATATAATGTAAAATATGCCTGGAGTTGCATGGGATAATGAGGCTCCCACATTTGCCCTTCTCATCATACCCTCGAAATAGGGAATGTCGGAACTTGGGGTAGCTAACATGGCCCGGCCCCCTGTTGGAAAAATTCTGCCGCCACCCATGGTCAGTTTACTTATTTTGGCTTTCATAAGGGTAATTTCTGGGATTAAACCCAAAATTTTCGGTACGCTTTGTCCACTCTTCCTCAGTTCAGTTATACTTATAGCTAAATATAGTACAAACCCTTTCCACCTTTTCAAGTTAATAAGTAGAATACATGGATTTATGTAAATGTCGGGAATTGAATCGCATTTCGCTAAACCTGGTTAACCTTCACTTGTGTCTGTCGTACAGTACGGCTAGTGACTCGAGGAGGGAAGTACAATAAAGTTACGCCCAATAGGGCCCAACTGTCCGCTCAATTGTTCTATATAAGCTTTAAATTAGTACAAATTCTTATAAGTGTAGGCTTACCCAAAAAATTTTCGAGCGCTTCGCGCGCTTTGCAATTTCACCCTTTAGATCCCAGGTTTTGATTCCAGTTTTTTCATGTCTTTTGGTTTATCCTTTCTTTGTCAGTATGCGGTAAGTTGTGTACAGTATTCGCTGACGTTTATGGTAACCAAAATTTTTAAAAAAAATGAATGTGCCCTTTTTATGTTGGACCCCCCCCCCCCCTCAGAAAAGACCCTAGATCCGCCCCTGATGATATAGTCAAGAAGTACAAATTTGAGAGATGAACCTCAGGGAAACAAATCACCCCTTTCAGTTAGGAAACACTAAATATTGTGCTTTCAGGTTAGAAGATGTACAAGGTGTTGCTTGGGCTCTCCCATATATGATGCCTTTGCGTTGAAGAATTATCTTTTTAAAAGTAGAGATCTTTTTCACCATCTGGATTCTGTGCAACGGTTCAGCACGTTTCTGTGGTAACAGAACTCCCTCCTCTTGTTATTATTTTACCGGTCTCCAGCCTACTTACTGCTTCCTGTCTCGTTACACTGGGTAGCTGTCAACCCTTCCTCCCTTGCCTGACCCCCCAAGTTCACGTCCCCCTTCCTCCCTGGCCCGACTTCCCGTAGAAAATTTCCGAGGACCTCACTCACAATCTTATGTGAACCTCTGATGGGCACGCGGAGGATAAGCCAACGAGCTTGGTATACCGGCGGTACCACCACTACCGCCTACGTGAAATTATATTCATTTTTAATTTGCAAATAAAAGTACAATTTCACATAAACGAGTTCTGTCACTTTGAAACTTGGGTACTCATTCTTTTATTCATTATAGTCTGCTTTTTAAAATTACAATGGCAATTCTATTTCGACTTTGGTCTTTTGTAAGTGAACTTCGTAACATGTCGCATAATGCGCATAAAGCTGCCAAAATAGCCCCCGCCCCCGTAAATCATTTGATGAGTTTTCTTGCAGCTCAGACCAATTATGGAGCTGTAAGTGACGGAGAAACAACGCCTGTTTCTCCTTTGAAACTAGGTGTTTGCCGACATTCAAGCTTTGCATTGTCTGGTTCCTGAAATTCCTCTAAAAATTAGAGGATTAGGCAGTGAAGACAATTGTTCTTGTCTGCTTAATCTTAGGAAGGTCATAGGATGATTTTTCCCATTGTTACCACATTGCCAGCAGTCGGGGAGAGCAAAATTTATTTCAGCTTGCGCCACCAGGTGCCAAGTGTGAAAAGGGTACATTGTAGCTTCTTTATTACGTTTTGAACATAAATGTATTTTTCGCTATTTCAGGAACAACCCGGAATGATTTGAAATGTCATCATCAAAATTTAGACTCTCATTGGTCTTCAAATAGGTATACTCCTTTCGTAATGAAGAAATTAGAGTGGGTGGATGAACAGTCGGTTTGATAAAAAACCGATGAAAACGTTTCACATTATCGGCTGCGTAGTTATCTTCAAAGCAGCATCTTGACAATGGTCTCTGTCACAGGATTACAGCGCTTTGAAAGAAGGAGATCATCATTAAGAAGGAAACTCAACTTAAGTCAAACAATAATAAAAAAGACTTGTCAATCAAATTTTGCTCCCTGAAGAGAACTTGATTATTCTCATGCATATTGTCTGACAGATTTGGTCGTTGAAAATTTCGTTTATATCGCCATTCATATTTTATGGGAAAGCTAAAGTGACAAGAGACACGAAAACAGAAGGAAAGCTGAGATGAACCACAGACAAAAAGACCGTGGTGATTATTTATCGAGACGGAAAAATGCGTTTCGATCACGACATATGTCTTCAAGCAGGTGCTAATTGTGTTCCTTTGTTTTTGCTGAAAGATTTTCGAGGAAAAAGTAAATGCACATTTTAAAATGAAGTAAAATTGGAGAAAAAAAGTGGTTTAAGCCATTTGAAAGCAGCATCCCTAGGGCAATAAATACGCGTATTAAAGTACGAGGTTTCAGGAGAAATGGAACCAAAATTGGAACAAGTTCTTCGAAATTGAAAGCAAAAATCTTGCTTAAATGTTCTGCCAATTTTATATTCATGGAGGGCTTTATGCATCTCTCTCTCGTCACCCCTAGATAACTGATAATTATCTTCGTAACGGAAAACTGCTGACATTCCCCTTTACTTAGTAGAAACTGTTCCGGAGCGCCAAACTAGACATGACTTTCAGAAATGTGAGCCAGTTGTGTTTATAGTAGATCGTGGTGTTTACTTTGGTCATATTGAAGGGCATCAACAAACAGGGGCAGATTTTAAGCTACAGCTACAGATGATATGGAGAAATCAACAGCATACATTTACCACATTTCCTTTCCATTTTCCTTTGTTCAGTTTGCTTTTTCTTTGTAATGTACATACAAATGTACTCACCAAAGCAGATATTTTCATTGGCTATTGAGATTATACAATCCCACCAAAAGATGTGCTGCAGCAATGTTTACTAGAAACACATTCTTTTCAGCTACTGATGGAATGGAGTGCATACCCGTACCACTGTGTTTTATCCGTCTGATGAACACCAACAGATATGGTCATACAGCTACCACATTACAACCTCCGCACACACTTTGAAAAACCAAGTGAAAGTATTCCACTGTTTAAGTGGGAAAGGGTGATATGTAGAAGTCGAGTCAAGCTCCACTTTTAAAACGATAACAGCGAATGATGTTATCATCATCCAAACTTTTAATAATATTGAGATGTGACCGTCGGACACTGATATGTACATTAAAACAACACAAATTGTATAGCATTCCCTTAACAGTTTGGTCGTTCCTCTTTCCTTTTTTTCTAAATTATACCGATTCTTCTGAGTTATTAGTCAAAAATATGAGGAATTGAGGCAATAATGGTGTGGTTAGAAGTACCGCTAAAAGCTGGTAAAGGGTTATTCGAGATTATCATTCCCTCACAAATTGCAAGAGCATGTTTAAGGGGCGTAGATCGGGTTGGGGACGGGGGGGGGGACTTTTCCCACAAACCTAATTTCAATAGAAAATGTGTAAATAGTGATCTGAAGTGTTGAAAAAGTAGCATATGGGATATGGGCATATGCATTATGTTAAAAGGGTGAGATGGAAGATTCACATTAATACTGTTATAGGCTCAAATTGGCGCTTTTTCGAAGCCCCGATTCAAAGTCATCTGTACACCACAATGTTATACTTTTTTTACTCTGCCTGAATTATTGGGCGTGGGGACAAAACGATATGTTTGCCTCCCCAATATTTTCTTTGGAGGGGCAATTGTGCTTAACTTGGATGGAAAAAAAAAGAAAACTGATACAAAACAAAATGGAAGAGAAAGAGTCATTTTAGTTTTCTCCACATTTATTTCGCAAAACGACATCAAAATTTACAAAAACATCAATAGTAAAATCCAAGACTACGGCATAATTAGTTCTTTAACTTTGTCAGAACGGTTAAATAGTTTGAGCTTCAAATAAACTTTTTTCACGTCAAAATTAAACTATCAATACAACCTTGATTTACTTGACATCACTTTAATACATCACCTTTACACATTTCAGCAACTTAGCAAATCTAATTTCATGTATTCGTCGTAACATACCTAATTGCTGACAACCATTAGTAATTCCATTAGTATGGTTCCCAACACTTTGATTTAAATTCCACAAATTTACAGAAATTTAATTTTTTAAAATTCGTATGTCCGTTCTGAAAATAAAGTATACAGAAACTTTTGGGAAACAACCACACTCGTATGAGTGAACTCCCTTCCACAGAAATGGATAACTAATTCAACATCACGAAACCATTTTCTTACAATAAAAGTTTTCACAAATTGATGTAACAACAAACTATTGACTGTAAATTCAACATTCAGAATTAAAACTATATACAAAAGATTTTATATTAACACCGTTAACGGGGGGGGGGGGGGAGATAGTCTCCACAAAATGGAGAACAGGGAAGTACGAACCTTTCATACAGTAACTTAGTAATACAGTTAATAACACCTGCATTTTGGTCGACTGTGACGCCACATGTTCAACGTAATTTTAGCTCGGATGA
Organism: Holothuria leucospilota; assembly: GCA_029531755.1. Lineage (NCBI taxonomy): Eukaryota > Metazoa > Echinodermata > Holothuroidea > Aspidochirotida > Holothuriidae > Holothuria > Holothuria leucospilota. Next base: position 23,815,913 of record CM055978.1, on the reverse strand, counting down.
TGTGATCACCAAATTTGCCTATTTTTCGGTGCTGAACACCACTTTTAGTCACAATTAAATATTAGGTCATCATTGTGGCATTGGCCACTTGAATTATCAGCTACATACGTAACACATTTGCTGTACATGACGTCTTACAAAAGTTTTGTTATCGATAGTAATATGATAGTTACTCCAAATAACCTGGTTACCAAAATTCTCCGTGGGTTTATTATGATGAGAAGCTTCAACCAACGCATTGAAAACTTGCTTTATGAAAAAATCCCAGAAATATCCCCCTCCCTACAATAACAATAGATAAAATAACAGTACAGAAGTTAATTATTCCCAAAAGCTCATAAGTCCTGGCCAAAGAAAACTCTCCTGACTCCTTTAGTAGCACTAAAGTAACGTTGCATCCAAGTAACTAAATTATTGATAAAGGTCTTAATATTCTTTACTTTAAAGGAGCTGAGTAGTGGCGTACTTCCACAATAAATACATCATACTAAACGAGATGATTACCCTCTGTGCGGAGCTAATTTTAAAAGTATAAATCCTAATGCGTTTTATATTCTCATTTAAAATAATCTTGCAAAGTAATTTTGCCATAACGTTGCTATACTATTTCTTGGGTTATTTGATTTTACACTTGCAAGATATTTTACAATTTAATTTTTGAATTTCTAGTTCGTTACTTTTACTTCTGGCACCGGCAATTTTGAATCGTTTCCACTTGTATTGGTTCTGATCGATGTAGTACACACAACTTACAACGTACGTACGTACGTAGGTAGTATATTAGCGTTACTAGTGGCAAGGCACACGCCTATTTCGCCCATCATCTGCAGGACGTTCATAAAGAACATTGTGGATTTTGCAGGTAGTGTTTTTTTTTCGATCAATGAGTTTGTTTTTCGTGGTAGGCTTAGGCCCTAACGCTAGCCTAAGTTAGGCTATCGTTAGTACTGTTAACGACAGTAACAAGTGTACTGTTACACCAGACATACTGCATGCATGGCTTTGATAAGTATCGGTATCGGATCGAATCGATAAACCAAGAAGCATAACCGGATGTGACGTAACGAAGTCGGCGGGTCCGAGAATTTATTCTACTTTGGCGGCTACTCAGCTCCTTTAATCTCCCCTTGCCTATACTATTAACAAACTCGTACTTTTGATTTTACCAGGGTTCCCTGACCATTTGAAATTAGGAATTACACTTTTCAGTCCAGTAAATTTAATTTAACTGACGCAATATATAAACTGTTGTATTTACAGTATATAATAATTCTTCATTATGATTATCATACAACACACTTGGCATATTGAACTTCCCACACAAAATCAAACTACGCACTACAATAAAAATAATATGGCACAAGTTTCTAGAAATTCATTTATTGATGCAACCAACTATACTTTTTCATGAAACATTTATTTTGACCTGCTAAAAATTACTTTTTAAAGATTAAAACGACAAACTCATGTTGCTGTTATCAGTTTAAAGGGCAGCAAATCTCATCGCAATCAGTAAAAGTTTCCAAACTAAGTGTGCTTCTAGCCCGTCCTCCAAATTTAAAGAGTGCACATTTTTTAGTGCAACTCCGAGATAGCAACAATACTCTGTACTGAGTTTAAATAGCTCAGGGCCATACCCATACAGGCTGTGGGTAAGCTGTCCGGGCAGCGTAGTTTTTCCAAGGACGAGTTAGGCCAAATCTGGCCAATGGACCAATCAGTTTCTTGGAAATAGGCCACACCTCTAATTCCAAAATGACAGCTTTTCGACCCTTTTTCGTAATTCTGACGCCGGATTATGCAAGAACTGGCAAAATAACCCCAATCCACGTAACCCTAACCTTAATTCTGATCCTAACCTTCATTCTGAAGTAAATTTAAAAATTTTTGAAAAACCGATTTGACCTGACTCGTCCTGGGAAAAAATTAGGCGTCCGGGCAAACTATCTGTACAAGTCATTAGTGAAAGGCTTGTCAGAGTTATACCATTCTTTAAATTTATAGCAATCAAAGTGCAGTCACCAATTGTATTTAGTACTGTAGTGCTATTCTTAAATATGTTTGATTAAAGTGATAGGCGTAGGAAGTTAAAACAGCAAGAAAAGATATGATACGACGGTTTTGTATTTTTAAACAAGTGATAATTAAATAATGGAGCAAGAATACATCTGTGTTTAGATTTTCAAATTCTACAGTAGTATGTCATTTTGTGTTGGTTTGAATACTGTCAGGAGAGTTTTCATAATAATATTAGTCTATTCATTATTTTGGTGTACTCACTATGCATATCTGGGCACAGTTATATCTTATTGCCAAAACTCTAATCACGTCTGTGAGAATGTTTTCTTTATGGATTAGTGCTTTGCTACTCTCTGCTCCCCTTCCCCCGCGCCTAGAGAGAGCCCTTATTTTTTACAATGACACTTACTACACTCTGACAGTCCTTGGGTTGATGAGAGTGCACTTGTTAAAACATACGTAACCACAATTCAGAAACTTGTTATAAGTAACACTGGAAAAGTGTCTTTAAACAGTTAAACGTTGGTCGCCATTGACTCCTTATGTCTGACGACCAAACAGCTGCAACCAAAAATGATTTGTACCCAAAATTGTTTTATTTTGGGTATTGGCCACCTCGAAATAATATTTTTATAACTATTTTCGCAATTTGTGGGATTTTTCCTTTTTTCTCCAATAAGGCCTGAAAATCTTCTCAACGAGAAGACTTTAAAAATGGAACCTACTGCCATTGTGCTTGGTACTCAGCTTAAGCAATGGAGAAGGGAAAACAAGCCAGTGAGCCACAACTGGAAAAAGGGCCGTGGCCGGCCCGACTTAAAGCAATTGGTTAGAAACTGAACCGTAAAACCTCATCTTACTAACTAACTAACTAACTAACTAACTAACTAACTAACTAACTAACTAACTAACTAAATAACTAACTAACTAACTAACTAACTAATTAACTAACTAACTAACTAACTAACTCAACGACAGTAATATCGTCTTTATATAAGAAAGTCGTCATAGCTACTTGCCGATCGTAATTGTCCAGGGTTCACTACACTTAAATTACAGCATCACGAAACTCTTTCAGCTGAAACCAATTTCTTTAACACCATTCTTCCTGTGATTGTTAAATGTTCTGGTTATAAAAATAACTAAGTACACGTATACATTTATTTTAGTAATAATTTTAGAAATAGAAAAAATACTGGGGTTGAAAGAATAAGGTATAGGTACACTTGGTGTTGACAGTTGACATTAATGTTAGAAGGCAATCAAATTTAAACATTTTCGTCAAATCTACATTCAAAGTCGGTTTGGTCATTTTCACCGTTTCTGTTCACCTTCACGCTTAGTATTGTTTTGAAATTGCCATCCAGTTATGCATTCCTAACTGATTGTAATCATGATATTAACGCATCAATACGATCAAAATTACAACTTCTACAAGTCTCCCTTTGTAACTCAAGATCACACAGTATAAATTAGAAAACTAAATAAAAGAGATCATTTACTATCTTTGTGCAGAATTGAGACCCAACACATGCAGGCGTATATCCAGTACACAAGGGAGAACATTTGGCAAGTTAATTTTCGTCTTCTATAAACGTTTTTAAATTTATGTAAAACAAATATGAATTTAGCTATTAAATTGGGATCTCTTCCCAGTTTAGTCGTTTTGACTTTGCCCCGACTTGTTCAGTTCTACTGCAACAGTCACATGCGTTTGAGTCTTTTCGTTCTTTTTCTTTCCCTTAAGGATAGCATAAGAGTAAATAAAAGGATTCAAAGCAGAGTTAATAGGAATTACAAGAACGACTAACCAAGGGTTTAGCTCAGTGGGAATCCCAAATCCCAATTTACTTAAAAGTCCCGATATGATAACTGGAAGCCAACAAAGCATATCGGTACCAACAATTATTGACATTCTTTTAGCAAGCTTTATATCTTCATTTCTGGCTTCAGAGTGGCGGGAAGAGCCACGCCTTGATCGTTTTACCGAAATAAACATGCATATGTAACAAATAGTGACTACAAGAAGGCAAAACGAACTGTAATATATGTAAAGGATTGTTGAATAGGGCCATTCGTCTGCCTCTTGCTCAAAACTATATTCAGAGTACGAATCCCATCGCTGAACTATGGGTAAACTCACGCAGACATCAGAGAATCCATAAAGAAAACCCATCCCGATCAAAGGGAATGAGGTGAAAATGACACCAGAGACCCATAAAATAGCACATGTAATTAGAGCACACGTTTTACTAAAGCGAATGCTACCAAATGTGAACACAATGCAAAGGAATCTGTCAATGGTCATTAAAGTTAGAACTGGAAGAGAAACCACCGTGGAAAGGATGCCAATAAATCCAATGATTGCACATCCGAGACCTGTCCTCCAATCTTCCGAGTAGAAAAAGTAATCTTGACCGAACCTGATATCTGCAGTTGCTATTGACATTAAGTACACTCCCATCAAAAAATCTGCTACGGCAAGGTTTACCAGAAACACATTCTCTGCACCTTTTGATGTGACGGTCTGCATTGCTGTACCACGATATTTTATCCGTCTGATCAGAACCAACAGATTTGTTCCTACTGCAGCCATAGAAATGACCCAAGCACATAGTTTGAGAAACCAAGTGTCAAATAGTCCATTACATGTGGCAAATGGTGATGAAATAGTAGCAAAGCAATCTGCTCTCCCGCTACGAAAACAGCAGATGGTGAAATCGTCAGGAAATCTGTTCATGGTAAAACAAAGTAATTTATTTTCATTTCACCGATCAAAGTGGAACAGCCTTTTCATATTATTCTTTGCACAATCCATAGATTTGTTTAACACAAATTTTACTCCAAAAAGTAGCATATGTGGCACCACATTGCATGTAAAGACACCTATTTTTTCAGTTTTCAAAGAAGAGGGGGACACCCCATTGGCCATGGTTCCCCGTCACTGATGCCGATTTTTTGTTTTAGTTCCTAAAAATACGTAACTTTTTTAACACAAATATTTACTTCAAAAGGTAGCATATGTAGCACCAGATTGCATGTAAGGACACCCCGTCCCCTTAGACCCCGCCCCAGCCTGGCGATCACACAACATCCTGCACCCCAACCCCCAACCCCCGTGAGAGAAATCCTGGCTACGCCACTGAACATAACACAAAATGCCCCTACGTTTGGTCGAGAAGCCAATCATCAAAATATTTCCATTTTTCTTCCAAGGCCGAAGAGACAACCAAAAGAGGAGTTTCTTTGTTGCAGCCTTTAAACAGTTATGTTCCAAATACTTAAAAACTCTCAATTTTTACAAAACAAAAATTTTTTTACATAATCTCCCTAGTGTTCTGCTAAGTCAAAACTCTCATCCCCAATTGGTGTTTCCCTAAAAGGTTACCTTATTGGAAAACAATCACGTCATTTGCCCGAAATTTGGATTTTTTTGTCCTGAAACCGATATTTTCTTCTGCCTGCCAAATACGAACGTGCAAGATTGCATAGCCTTTAGGGCCCAGTAAAGACCCAAAAGGGGGCCCTCAACCCATAAGGGTTGCGGGACCTGACCGCCTCCGTTTGGTCAGCCTGTCCTGCCTCCAGATTTGAAAAGCAAATTTCCGTCTCTACCTATACTCACGCGACATACATCGCAGATTGGCAAATCATTGTAATTTAAACTTTCTCATTTATCTCAGTATAGAAAAGATGTAGAAAATGTCTACCCTGATTGGGTAATTATGGGAAATCGTAAATACTTTCTTTATGCCACTACGAATAACCGTTGTAGTACCACCGTGCCTTTATTAAGGGAATATTCACAGAGAGTATAAAATGAAGATAAATAACAATAAATCAGTTTTGATAAATTGAATGATGCTCAGAAAGTCCACACGGGCACATTCTCGTGAGTGTAACAGGTCATTAATTTAAGATACAAATATTTTTGTTACATTGCCTATCTAATTCACACCTATGGCATTAAGTTCGGCCTTTAAATTGTAGACATTTTATAAAAATAACCAAAAAACATGTACAATATTACAAACAAAGGATCTTTTCATTTCAGCATGTTTGTTTTGTTATTCCTCAATAAGCATAGGATGTACGTTGAAATCATTTGCTCGCCACAGTGATTAGAAGTTAAAACATTAATAAACGAAGTAAACGATTGAAGAAAAAGTTTACGGGCTTACGAGGAGATCCACTTCACAAAAGAACAAATGAAAGACAAAACGTGAATGGGAAAATACAAAAGGTCTTTAAAATTTGTTGCCAAACAATTATCCGAGTTCGTCAGGTGTCACAATGGCGCAAATATGGCACACTATTGTGCTTTAAAAAGAAACTTTATGTCGAAAATTCTAATGGGTCTTAGTGGGCTGTGCTTGACCCAAAAGTGACGAAGACAAATATAAAACATTTCACTCACAAATGCGTCCATCTCGGGGGTATAAAGGCGTTTTGAATAGAAGTTCCGTTAAGGTCTCTAAAATGAAAACAAATTCTTTTGTCATGCGTGAAGAACAAGATTTTGTCGGAGATTTTGCTTATGTGAGGCTCGCCTGTTGCCTGTGTGTTTTCCAAATTGGTCTAGAGCGCCAAATTATCTATAGATACCTTAATATGTTAACCAGATAGTACAGAATTTCTCTACTTGTTGGATGTTTAGAGTTTGAGATGATCTAGATTCTAGGGAAAGATTGAGGATATTGAAATAATTAATGACAAGAAATTCATTTTCAGCTGTGAAAAACACTAGATCATATCAAATCTTTGTTGTCAGCAAATTTGCATTTTGTTCCAAATTTGTACGCTCATGACATAGATTGGTAGAGTATAACTTGTTTGTCCAATCCACAACACTTTCGTCACCATTCGCCTTCTTCCTCATACCTCCCCGTTGCTCATGTCAGTGCCTTAGGGTTGGTTGAGCCCAGCAGATATCTTGAGTATCTCTAGGCAAATTCAGGCTCCATTCCTGAAATTTTCACTCTTACTTACTATCAACGCATGTAAAATTGAGTTTGCTTTGACCTTTCGATTTCATGTATAGTGTATATTGTTGATGTGTCAATTTTCCCCTTGATCTGGGCAGTAACCTTAGAAAGCAGCAATTCTTCTTGACATTTCCAAACCCTAAATGGAAGTTAGCTTACTACAAAAACAAATACTGAAAATTTCTTGGTCCTGATCATGATAGTTTAGAACTTCACAACTTGGAAAATTGCTTTAAACAGTTTAATACTTCCTCCTTTTCGAATTTTCCCGAGGAGAACCTGGGCTTCTTCTAAAGAAGTGCTCTTACATTTGTGTTATGGGCCCTTACTAATGAAACATCTTTTTCTAAACACTGGCTTCACCCATTATCACTGTCCCCTCAAACAGGAAAAATTTTCACAACTTTTCACAAATGCTGGGGTACCAGGAATATAGGAAAAATAAAAATAAAAACACACACGCAATTTGAAGAGAAAAGATTGGCTGACTTCGTCTCCAATTTTAAAATTTTGAGTTCAAAAATTGACACTATCTGAGCTCGAAGTAGCTTCTGAACTTCACACAAAAAATCCCTCTTTTTCAGGTTTCATCAAAATTCTGCTTCTCTTGTGAGTCCTAAGTAGGGATGTAATTTACAAATATTTTCTATGTGCGTTAATACGGCGGATCACAACCCCTTAAATTAAACTAAACCTTTAGATTATTAAAAATATTCTTCTCGTAGTCTGTTTTCGTCTGCTGCTTTCTAGATTCCTACTTTGACCGACTACCTGAGTCCGGTTCATCGCTGACGAGTTTAGTTTGTGCACTTAATTACGTTTTTACAGGCTAGAGGCGGTTAAGATGTACAGGATAGGAAAGGTTGACACACAGTGACCACGGTATTTCAGTTAGGGATATCAGTCACGAGGTAGTAAGCAATAATCCCCTCGGGGTAATACTCGCTCGAAAAGCAAAGTCGTCGCCCTTTATTCTCGCTGGTCTGAGGGGTGCTTCTCCTGACTTCGAAATAACTAGTGAAACTACCCTGTACGAGAGATGTTACTCGTAAACTATAACAATAAGATGACGCAGGATGTACGAGATTCCGTTAGCAGGAAGCTACCTTAAAAGAGAAGTGATCTTACGTAATAGACAAGTGTGTGCTTAATACGAATCTTTTGAAAAATATCAATATTTTCCATGTGCTGTAGGTACAGCAGTGTCCTTGGTTATCCCCAGATTTTTAGAATCTGCAGACGAGATTGCTAAAAGGCTTATTTTGTTGCACTATATGTACGGAACACAGAACATACATGCTGCATGCTGGTTCAAAGTAATTTACTTTTAATTCTTACTTCGTGCCACTGCATGATAAAGCAATTTTTGAGCTAATTAAAGTGGCTCTAAAGGACAAAACTAGTAGTCCCAAACTTAGTTTCAAACAACGGCTAAATCTCACAAATATCCTCTAATTTCTCTTTCAGGACAAAACCATTGCATATCCAAGGTAAACCAAGGCGTTACTCTGCGTGAATTTTAAACTTCAGAGGGGGGAACCCATCGTCACATGATTCTAAAGAGACATCCAAAGTGGGATGACTAAATTAATCTTTAAGTCTTGTTTTTCCAAAGAAAGCGTTTTACCAGACTTATTGAAGTGGAATCTACCGTTTTTATAACTTTGTAAAGCATGATTTTCAAAAAAAGATTTAGATGCAAGTTTAAAAGGTTTCTAGAAAGTGTTATTTCGGACAACCTGCAGAGAGGCATAAAATTTGGCTACGCGCTACGGCGTCCCTAGTGGTGTAATTCCCCGGTTGGGTGGATTGGCCCCGGCACCTGTCTTGGAGGGTGCCCGGACAGAGCCAAAAACCAATTCAAACAGAGAATATCTAGACATAAAGTCACCTCAAGGCTTGCCACACTTGGGTTTTTTGTATTGGTAGTTCACCTTACATAAATAAGAAGTTATCAAAGGGAAGGATGTCACAACGGCCAGCATTTGGAGAAATCCACTAAATAATGAGAATTTGTGATCATGTGCGGTTGTTTCATTGCTCTGTCAAAGATAGCAAAACATTGCATCTAAGCCAGCCAACCTACACAGAAAAATCCCAACGGGAAAGGTAATTAACCCTCCGTCCCCTAAACCTCTTTGAACATTTAACCCCTTTTGTTACATCCAGTCAGAAAAGGACACCCTCACTAAATATAGAGTACTTTTATTTTGCAGTCGGTTCAAAGCTTTATTAAATGGCACCATTTTGCATCTTAGCCAACTCACATTAAGATTTCTCATAGGGTACGCGTGTGACAGTTACCCCTCGACCCCCGATGATTGCAACCCTATACGGGGTGAAAAACCCAAAGGAAGGATATTTCCATGATTACAGTATCCTAGCTACATCATCAATCGGGGAACCGCTTAGATAATGTCACGAACTGCCCCTTGGAAATAACACCCAGAGTTTTCTTTACCATTATTAGCTACCTAAACATCGCAGTTAGGGAGAAATTTGCATTTAGAAGCAAATTCCTGCATTTTCAGGATTGTGGAGTGCCATTGCTTTTTAAGTCGGCCTTAATTGTGGTGGCGTTGAGGTTGGATTTTATCCCGTAATAAGTTCCTCGTAGCAGGGAGGTGTTCTCCCTGGTGATATTAGATGTAGATCCATCGAAAACAGTGAAAACATAGTGTTGACCAGTGCCGGATCGAGAACCTAATTCTAGGGGGGGGGGGGCAAAGCATGATCCAGAACCTAATTCTAGGGGGGGGGGCAAAGCATGCGCAAGAAGTATGGATCTTTGGGGCTGATTTTAATTTTTCCCTTGCTCTGAAAATTCTAGGGGGGGGGGCAATTGCCCCCTTTGCCCCCCCCCCTTGGATCCGGCACTGTTGACTAAATCCTTGAACTGGGGATTATTGAACTAAAGGGCATCAAATTCCTTTGTCTATTATCTAGGCAACCTCGTTCATACCCACAGCAACCCCAACAAAAAAAGATAATTTGGAACAATGATTTAATGTCTCACTAGTTGCCGACCGTCAAGTATGAAACTCTGTTCTGACATTCAAAACGACTGTTTATTGCCAAGACACCTAATGGTGCAGGCAATTAACCAATGCTCATGATTTATGCAAATGAGCAAATGAAGTATAAGACTAAAATTCGCTGTAGGAGTTTGACGTATTTCCGCATTCCTTTGCATGATTTAGAAGGCACACCCATATTGAGCGAATTATAGGGAACAAGAGAAGTATGTAAATAGCGTCGAAACGAGTCAAAACCCCAAACTTAATCCACATCTTAAGCGACTGGTAATGTTAGGTCAAGGGGAAAGTTTCCCCATCTGCTGTTCGAGATGTAGTAGAAGACGTGCCCTACTCGTACTTAGTTCCTAACACCTTATAGGCCTATTCTACCATCAAGAACAACACACAAAAGAGATTATTGTCGGCAACCACTAGGTTTCAAAGAGTTTTCGATGGATCTCCATCGAATAATATCACCTCCCTGCTCGCACCAACCATCCTTACGAAACACCCTTCTTCCGCCCTGCATGAGTTTGTCTCTTTATCTAAGTTATCCAAGTTCTCTTTTCACAACAAATTTGATAGTGGTAACCATACTTAAAACTTCTTCTGTAAATGTGTTCATTGGCTAGGCATATATTTGGATGAAACATCTCACTGGCACAGATTAAATAAGATCATTTATTGAAGGTGGTCGCATGTTTCGTGGATTTGAGAGAGGCAACCTTTTGTGTAGGACACTCGACGCAAATGCGAATGCAAGTGACTGACATAAAAGAGATGTTACTTATGTTGACTGGTCATATGTTATAGTGACCACGGACCTACCGTATTGGGGCATACTTTTATAAGGGTCACCCACTCGCCGGGTGACTCCTGACGCCACTCATGTAGTAACTAATATAGCACATTGTAAGTGAAATATGCTTAGGCCCCTTGCTTGTAAATCATATCGAAACACGGCTAGCTGGCCTCGGCCTCCGTATAGGTGTAGCCTTGCCATTGGCAACAGTGGTGTGGCCTCGGCCATGGGCGGCGATCCGTCTTTTAAAGTGGGGGGGGGGGGGAGATATAGCCAGTGGAACTATCTAAGCGGAGCGCCACCATCAGTTGGCGCTGAACGTACCAAGAAAATTTTGGCCAAAAAATAACCCAAAATGACCCTTTCCAGGCTTTGCGACAAACTATGGCAACTGTCAGATCTTTTAATTTTTCTGTTCTCTTACTAAGTTTTCTTAATATCTAACGTAACATTTTTACATAATTTCCGAATCTGCGTGTTGATTTCATGGGGGATATATTGTACAGTATCTCCCCATCCAATTTCACGGAGAGATACATCCCTATCGCCCAGGATGGCCGCCCATGGCCTCGGCATGGTCAAGTGGTTAGAGCATCCGACTTGCAGCCGGAAGGTCCGGGCGGGGTTCCACTCCTGGCCGGGTCGTACCGAAGACTTTAAAAATGGAACCTACTGCCATTGTGCTTGGTGCTCAGCATTGCTTATGCTGAGCATAAGGAATGGAGTAGGGAAAACAAGTGAGCCACAACTGGAAAAAGGCCGTGGGCGGCCCGACTTAAACCAATTTGTTAGAAACTGAGCCGTAAAACTCCGTCTAACTCTTACCCATGGCCTCGGCGTCCACATGTGCCCTCGACTACATCACCGGATACCAGAAGATGATACACAGAAAGTGGTAGGGTTTTTGCAAATTGTACTAATATAGAAGAACAAGGTCTGAAATGCAGGCCGGAATCATACTTTGTCTCCCACTTTTCACTACCGTCCCGCCTACTGCGACCATGTTTGAAGTAGTTACCAGATTTTCCATCCCACTGTACACCGCGTCACATCATAACAACAATATTCTTGTGATAACATGCAATTATTGTTAAAGTTTGCACATGGATGGAATTTAGCTGTCTGATTGATATATTAAATATTCACCGTAGTTTCCATTCATTGTAGAGAGATTTTCTCATAAAACCAAATGATTATTTTACTCTTAAAGCATGAACTTTATCACAATGGTGTCGGAAAATTGAAGCACCAATCAAAATGGCGTTACATTTTTTTAATAGAAATCGCTTCTTGCAGCAAGTAAACAACGGTTGCATTAGAATTAAATAAGAACATCTTTCAAGGAACACGCGGCACACTTTTCAACACATACTTGATGATTTCCAGAACAATCCTTTGTGTTGCTGTTGTTAATTTACCCGATGCTTCATCAGTATTTATCCGCATGTTACAAATACTTTTTCTTCTAAATATGGAAGCTTAAAATGCAAACAAGGCTAAATAAAACACATTCCTTACAATAAGGATAGGTTCGATGGAAGTACACCTTCGGGTATTTCCCTAATGCAGCTGTTCTTACTTAATTTCCTGAAAGAAGTATAACGAACAGAAACATAATAAGTTAAAAAAAGTGTTAGCTGACTGTAATTTTGTGATTGTTTGAATGGTGTTCATATTCACCGTAGTGTCCAGTTATTATTGAGAAATTCTTTGCATTACACCAAGTGATTAGTTTACTCCTAAAGTGTGAATTCATCACAATATTGTCAGAATTTGTCAGGAAATTCTAGCATCAATTAAAATAGCGTTAAATCAGACCTTGTGGCAAGACAACATTGTTGATAACATTAAACAAGAATATCTTTCAAAGATGTTTCACAACATACTTTTAACATCGCAATTGATTTTTTAACATATCGTTGTGTTGTGCCTGAAGTGTAATTTACCGTACTTCTCATTAGTTATCATTTGCATGCTACATATTACAACTCTTTTTATGTGCAATTTTAATATTGAAAACAAAGGCGAAATTCTAGTCTAAAACAAACCAACATTCTTACAATGAGAATAGGCTCGATGGAAGTGCACCTTGGATATCACAGATCGAGTTGTAACTTAAATCCCTAAAAGAAGTATAACGGATAGAAAAGTAACAGGTTAATAAATATTAGCTAACTGTAATTTGGTGATTGTTTGAATGGTGTACACATTCACCGTAGTTTCCAATTGTTATTGATAAATTCTCCGAATCAAACAAAGTGATTAATTCATTCCTAAAGTATGAAATTTCGCATCACACTTGGTTTTTACCAACTCAAAGATATTGTGTTATTACTGTGGGCTAATTCACCAGATATCTCATCAAAAACTATTCGCATGATACTTATTATAACTTTCTTTTAACGTGTTGTTTCAATATTGAAAACAAAGGCAAAATTTTTGTCTAAAACAAAAAAAAAATCCTTGCAATTGAAATAGGGTTTGCTTGTCGTTAATTCAATCTTAAGCTACACTGACACTAAAGATTTCCATTAAACTTCAGAAAGGTTAGCAAAAATCTTTGTCTTTTGAAGGGCCTGTTAAGTTAATCATATTCATCAATGCATGTTGACCTTTATAGTCACGGTGTTAGTAGACTGTGGGCGTGGGCGTCAATCCGAGGGGTGGGGGCAGTGGGACACGTCCCTCCACATTTTGGATAAACACCCATTGACTAAAGATTTTTACAAAATAAATTTTTGACAGAAGTACCAAAGGATCTAATAACATCAATTATGTATAATTTTCCCCTCTCTAACCTACAAAAAACAATTTGCCTACAGCAGATCTCCGCCAATCTTGGCCTCTGAATGACCTCAAACTTTGATTTTGAATGCTAAACGTATGTTTTGAAGGGCACCTGAATACATTGTTTTCAAGATCAATAGGTTTGACCTTTCCCCGGAGCCCTGATTGAGCAGCCATCTTGGATTTTCAAATAGCCGTCGTGAAAACGATGAATTTGGTTCAATTTTCAGCCCAAAGGTGACATGAAAATTGGTTTTTGGAGACTGAATTTACATTTTCAGAACTTTCCTGTTGGAATTCAGGTGCTCAATTTCTTGGATTTTACTCCAGAATTTTTTTAGATAAAAGACAAAGGGTGTGCAAGCTGAAAGATATCTTTAGCATTCCCATACTATGTCGCGATCAGTAGATAACCTGTCAAATTTGTCTTGTTATCAAACTGCCCCTTTGGAAATAGAGCCCAGACTATGAAAATAGCAATGCGTAATTGAGACCCTCTCATAAAAAGGCATAGAGTAGTACTTGCAATTTATGTTTTAGAATGCAATAAGTTCGTTCATTCTGATGCCTTGGAATGCCAAAGTTGTGTCTACTTATATTGGTTACTTAAAACATCGCAGTTATGGAAATGTAGGTAAAACATTATGCTAAACTCAATTGCCTGCATTGTTAGGGTTTTGGAATTCCATTGCTTTTAGGTCAGCCCCATTATTGTGGGGTCGAGGTCAGTTTTCTTCACATAACGGGCTTCCCGTTACTGCAAGTTCGACGTGTTATCATAAGTTATTGTTCTCTTTCACAACCAATTTGATCATGCTGATCATACTTAAAAGTTTTCTTTTGTAAATGTTTTCATTGGTACAGCATATACTTGGAGGAGGCATCTCACTGGTTTATAGATGTAACTTGTGGTGATCTTAATCGAATGGTCATAGATTAAATAAGACAAAACATTATCTATGAAGGTGGTCTCATGTTTTGTGGATTTGAGAAAAGTCAGCCTGAGAGTCTTGTGTGACTCAAATACGAGTCCAAGTGACTCACGTAAAAGAAGTATAACTAGCTGATCAAACGTTGACTTGTCAAATGTTTTAGTGACCATGGAAGTACCACATTCTGGTATAATGTACAAAGGTTTTTGTGGTCCCCCTGCTCGTAACGAAAGCCGGTCACCCACTCGCCAGGTGACTCCTGACGCCATTCATGTGGTATCTGATATAGCACTAGTTTAATTAAAATAATCTTAGGTCCCTTGCTTGTAAATCATATGGAAACACTGCCGGCTGGCCTTGGCCCTGGTATAGGTGTGACCTTGCCATTGGCTCCAGTGGTGTGGCCTCGGCGTCCACCCTTGGCCTCGACTACAACACTGGATACCAGAAGATGATACACAGAAAGTGGTAGTGTTTGTGCAAAGTGTACTTATATAGAAGACCAAGGTGATACATGAGTGGCGGAAGCATACTGCATACTTTGTCTACCACATATCACTACCGTCCCGCTCACTGCGACCATGTTTGAAGTAGTAACCAGCATTTCAATCCTACTGTACACCGCCCACATCAGAGAAACAATAATCTCGTCATATCATGAAATCTTTGTTAGATTTTGGAAATGAATGAAATTGAGTTTACTAAGTGAATGTAGTAAATGTTCCCCGTAGTTTCCATTTGTTGTAGAGAGATTTTCCTCATCAAAAAATGTGATTATTTTACTACTAACGAATGAAAGTTATCACAGTGCTGTCAGCAGATTGAAGCACTATCAAAATGGCGTTAAATTTCTGTTATAGAAATCTTGTCTTGCAGCAAGTAAACGACGGTGTAATTACCATTAAACAAGAATATCTTTCAAAATACACTTAACACACTTTTCAACACACACTTGATTATTTCCAGAACAATGTTTTGTTGTTGCCGAAGTTAAATTACCCGATGCCTCATCAGTCTTTATGCGCATGTAACATATAATTCTTTCTTTTGCATTTGGAAATTTTATTATGTAAACAAGCTTAAGAAAAATACAATCCTTACAATGAGGATAGGTTTGATGGAAATACATCTCCGGTTATTTCCCTTATCCAGTTGTAACTTAAATCCCTAAAGGAAGTATAACGGATAGAAAAGTAACAAGTTAACAAATATTAGCTGACTGTCATTTGGTGGTTGTTTGAATGGTGTACATATTCACCGTAATTTCCAATTGCTATTGATAAATTCTCCGAATCAAACAAAGTGATTAATTCATTCCTAAAGTATGAAATTTACTAAAACGCTCTCAGCAAATTCTAGCACCAATTTAAATAGCATAGTATGATATGAATAGAAAATATTCAAATCTCATGGAGAGACAACAGTGTTGTAAACACTGGACAAGAAGATCTTTCAAAGACGTTTCACAACATACTTTACGTATCGCACTTGATTTTTACCAACTCAAAGATATTGTGTTATTACTGTGGGCTAATTCACCAGATATCTCATCAGTAATTATTCGCATGATACATATTATAACTTTCTTTTAATATGCAATTTCAATATTGAAAACAAAGGCAAAATTTTTGTCTAAAACAATGCAAAAGCCTTACTATAGAAATAGGGTTGGCTTGTCGTTAATTCGATCTTAAACTCCACTAACACTTAAGATTTCCATTAACCTTCAGAAAGGTTAGCAAAAATCTTTGTCTTTTGAAGGGCCTGTTTAGTAAAACATATTCAATCAAAGTATGTTGACCTTTACAGTCACGGTGTTAGTAGACTGTAGGCACTCGAGTTGCGATCGACTCGAGTAACTACACGTTGTGGCTACTATTCATACTACACTTGTATAAGTAAGCTACAAGCATTGTCAGTGGTTGTTAAGAGGCGAGGAAGGAAGACGCTATGAAGAGTCATGAGCACAGGCTCTACAAACATCAATTATGCATAATTTTCCCCTCGATATCCTACAAAAAAAAACAATTCGCCTGCAGCAGATCTCCGCCACTCTTAACCTTTTGAATGACCTCGAACTTTAATTTTGAATGCTAAACGTATGCTTTGAAGGGCACCTGAATACATTGTTCTCAAGATCAATAGGTTTGACCTTTCCCCGAAGCCCTGATTGAGCAGCCATCTTAGATTTTCAAATAGCCGTCGTGAAAACGATGAATTTGGTTCAATTTTCAGCCCAAAGGTGACATGGAAATTGGTTTTTGGAGACTAAATCTACATTTTCAGAACTTTCCTGTTGGAATTTAGGTGCTCCATCTCTTGGATTTCACTCCAGAATTTTTAGAGATGAAAGACTACAACACTGGATACCAGAAGATGATACACAGAAAGTGGTAGAGTTTGTGCAAAGTGTACTAATATAGAAGACTACGGTCTTAAATCCGGAACGGAAGTATTTACCAGAATTTCCATCCCACTGTACACCGCGTCACATCATAGCAACAATAATCTCTTCATATCATGCAATCTTTGTTAAATTTTGCACATGGATGGAATTTAGCTGTCTTATTGATATATTAAATATTCACCGTAGTTTCCATTCGTTGTAGAGAGATTTTCTCATGAAACAAAGTCATTATCTTACTCCTAAAGTACCGTATGAACTTTATCACAATGGTGTCAGCAAATTGAAGCACCAATCAAAATGACGTTAAATTTTTTTGATAGAAGCAAATAAACGACGGTGTCATTACCATTAAATAAGAACATCTTTCAACGAACACGCGGCACACTTTTCAACACACACTTGATGATTTCCAGAACAATGCTTTGTGTTGCTGTTGTTAATTTACCCGATGCCTCATCAGTATTTATTCGCATGTTGCAAATACATTTTCTTTTAAATTTTAACTTTTAATTTTAACATCGCAATTGATTATTCAACATATCGTTTTGTTGTGCCTGAAGTGTAATTTACCGTACTTCTTACTAATTATCATTGGCATGCTACATATTATAACTCTTTTTAAGTGCATTTTTAATATTGAAAGCAAAGACAAAATTCTCAACTTAAACAAACCAACATTCTTACAATAAGAATAGGCTCGATGGAAGTGCACCTTTGTGGATATCAGAGATCATGTTGCGACTTAACTTTCTAGAGGAAGTATAACAGATAGAAATTAAGAAGTTAAAAAATATTAGCTGGCTGCCATTTAAGTGATTGTTTGAATGGTGTTTATATTCACCGTAGTTTCCACTTGTATACTCTCCGCATCAAAAGTGATTAATTTACCCCTAAAGTATGAGATTTATTAAAATATTATCGGCAAATTCTAGCGCCAATTTAAATAGCATAAAATGGTATAAATAGAAAATTATAAAATCTCGCGGCAAGACAAAAGTGTCGTAAATATGAACAAGAATAACCTTCCAAAATGTTACACAACACATTTCACATCGCACTTGACTTTTTCTAACACATGATGCTTTGTTTTACCTTATTGTAATTTATCAGATACCTCATCAGAAACTATTTGCATGGTGCATATGTCTTTCTTTTTTACGTATTAGAAACAACTGCAAAATTATCGTCTAAAACAACAAAACAAAATCCTTACAAAACAGATAGGGTAGATGGAAGTGTTCCTTTGTGGATTTCCCGGATGTTGTTGCTTCTTAAATCCCTTTAAGTATAATACCAGATAGAAATTAAGATGTTAAAAAGCCATCAGCTGAATGTCATCTAGTTGATTGTCTGAATGTAGTTCATATTCAACGTAGTTTTCAGTCATTTCTGACAAATTCCCCACATCAAGCAAAGTGATCGTTTTACTCCTAAATTACGCAATTCCAGCACCAATTTAGAAGGCATAAAATGGAAACAATAGAAGTCTTGTCATGCAGCAAGTAAATTACAGTACCTTTACCATTCAACAAGTCCATCTTTTAATGAACACAACACACTTTTACCACACACTCGATAATTTCCAACACAATGATATTTTATTGTTGCTGTCGTTTGATTTATCCAATACTTCATCAGTATTTATTCGCATGTTACATATATATTTTGAAATGAAATAATTTCTCTTTTTGATATTTAATATTGTAAACATCGTTAAACAAAACACAATCCTTACAATATGGATAAGTTCGATGGAAGTGCATTTTCGGTTAAATTCTGAATCCTGTTGTAACTTAATTTCCTTGAAGAAGTGTAGCAGATAGAAAGGTAGAAGTTAAAAGAATAAATTAGCTTAAGTTTGTCTTTATGTAATCACATAAGCAGTTAAACCAGGGAGTTCTTATTAAGAAATAACAACTGCCTGATTGTACTACATTTGTATCCACCTGATTTAGTTCTTTACAAGTTAAACCAGGGAGTTATAATTTGACTAAGAGTAATTAAATTGTGCCAGGAAAAATCAGATGTGCCTTGGCAATGATTCACTTAAAGTAGTTCCCAGTAGTCGTACAGAAGTCCATCTAATCAATTAATGTAGTTATTTTTAACTTTTTTTTAAACATTGGACATCAAGTTCTAGCACGGATTGAAAAAGCGATAAATGTAAACCATAGAAATCTTATCCCGCTGCAGATATACGTTGTGTGTTTAAAATTACACAAGAATATTTTTAAAAGTGACTAAACTACATACTTTTTACCATTGCCTTGATTATTTCCGATACAGAGACCTTTTTCTGAAATTTAATTTACCCGATATTCTAGAAGTATTTTATTCAAATGCCTTATATAACGTTTTCGTTTGCATGTGCAATTTTATTATTGTTAACAACGCTATAATTTTCGTCACAAACAAAAAAAAATTCCTTACAATACGGATAGGTGCGATGGAAGTTCACCTGGACCAATTTTGGAAATTTCGTTGTTCATTAAATTCCTTGAAGAAGAAATAGCAGATTGAAAATGAAAAGTGTAAATGCATCATTAGCTTGAGTGTGACCTCATCACACAAATTATTGTGATTCCTATATACTTCCTGCAATCAAATATACGTACTTTAACTTTTTACCCATTAACGTAAAAGTATTGGATTGTTCCAGGAACATACTAAGTGCACCTGAGCTATGTTTAACTTTAAACAAGGAGCGTATAAAAGGTTTGAACTCATCAGCAACTCATTGTACTACTTTGATATTTTATTCTAAACATTTTTAATAGGGTGGGTGGACAAACACCTGCAAAGATTTTGCAGATCTCGTGGTTATTCTTTATATTTCACTCCCTCCTGACATCTTTCGCCTTTACAGTTAATGCAAGATCATAGCTTTTTGAAGCAAGCATCTGTTGTCTCGGTTTCCAATTTTTCCTAGTTTTAATAACCTTAATGCTGTCGCATATCTTATATACAACCAATCAACACTACCTTTCCTATGGTGACTATATTAATAGTCCTGTTCCTTTTGTTCAAAATGTTGACTTTGTTGGCAGTTTGGGGGATTTGACAAACTATTAATTTTTGAAAACCTCAGGTTGTACTGAGTCAGAAAATCAATGTTGCCCATTTAAGCAACTCCATTTTTCACCATTTTGAATTTTCCAAAATGGCAGCAGCCTTGCAGCAGATTTCCCCGGTCTCGGCCTCTCAATGACCTTCAATTTTCATTTTGAAAACTAAACGTATGTTTTGAAGGGCCCTGAATACAGCCGTGTCATGATCAATAAGTTAGACCTCTCCCCGAAGCCCCGACTTGACTATCATCTTGGAATTTCAAAATGCTCGTCGTAAGAATGCTGTATTTGCTTCAATTTTCAGCCCTGAAGTGACATGGGAATTAGTTAATGGGGGCTAAACCTACATTTTCAGGTCCACCAAAATGGCGGAAGATACAAAATGGATTACCAAAATGGCATCAAGTGAATCTCAGAGTGTAAAGATTTAAAACATTTTCTGTGGGAGGAACTCCAGGCATGGCAGCCTGAGATTGGGGCGCACCGGAGGATGGGGCGATCAACCCTGGGTACTCGCCTTAGAGAGTGTACGCAACAGCCCTAAATCACTAAATCACATAACTGGTGCTGTGGTCGAGTGGATAAAGGCGGTGAGATGGAAGCAATGAAGCTTAGCAGCCGGGAGGTTCGAGGTTCGATCACCGGCCGAGTCAAAGTAAGGTAGATTTTTCATCCAAGAACTATCTACGTTTTTCCCATCTGAACTAGCCTTTCAAAAAAGAAACCGAACTTGACCTAAATTGTTGAGTTGGTTAGCCACCCGACGTGAAGTTGTAATTCATAAGCCATAGGCTTCTCCCACTTCCGTGGTCGCCTAGCTTCGTAAAACAACTGCCCTTCTAGGCTTGAATCATTATTACTAAATTTGGAGAATTGTTAAATATGTTACCAATTCCAAGCTGTGACAAAGATGTATCCATCTTCAGCTGAACCGCCCTCTAAATACCCTTCCCTCAAATACCCTTCCCCCGGGATGCACTCACAATATCGGGTTTAAAGGACGAATCCGCCCCTGGCCACTGACCTTTACCAACAACTCTCTCGAAAATCCCAAATGTAAGAATGCTTAGATACAAGGTAGAAGACCTAGGAAGTCGATTTCCGGCAATCTGGGAGGCATTCTGGGCAGAAATTCTTTTGGTACGTTTCACTCCAACTCATAGTGGCGCGCCTATTAGTTGTGTCATGAATATCTTTAAAGTATTAGAAATGTTTCATAAATCTGTGCAGTGTGTGTGTAATCCTGTTTATGGTTAAAATAGGCAAGTAAACACTTTTTGTCAATAACATTTAGCATCGATTTAAATATTAAATTGTATGAGAAATCTAATAACAAAGACAACAGATATCATGTCTTTTAAATTGCAAAAGTACCATTTAAATTAAATTTTCCATACTGTGCGAGAGACTTAAATTAGAAGGCTCTTTGACATAGCTAAATCAGGGACTTCTGATAATGTGAATTATGGAAACAGCGCCCTGCAAGAACACCCTATGCGTAAAGTGTTGGCATCGTACATATACGTTTAGGTTTGCCAATATCATTGGCGTGTTTGGTGCCACATGACACTAAGAGTTTTCTTCAACATTCTCCTTTCTTGAGAATAATTAAATCAGTGTAATTTGACCAAACAAAAACAGTACATGTGTTATCTTAATCATCGCTTCTTTTAAAATATATTCCCGACAACGGATTCTGTTTCACGAAGAATTCAAGATGCATAGGCCCCTTTTGTTAGGGGATTAGGACCTATTGTTGTGTTGCGAATAATCCCCCATTTAAAGTTTTTAATCATGTTTTGTGTTTTGAACGTGGAGGATGCTTATGACGGTTAAACTATATTGATGAATGGACAGATAATTTTTAAGTAATCAGTTCAGTTCAGTTCAGTTCATTTATTTGATTTTCACAACTTCAATAATAATACATATATATATATAATGTGACATTTTAACAGAAAATGGTACTGTATAGAATATTTATATCATTATCAACAAAGTAGAAAATAAGCAGGTCGAAGCTGTGAGGGAAGCACATACAAAAAACTCATATGAGCTTAACTAAGGTAAGTGCTCCCTAGCTAAAAAAGATGAATGATAGGCCCTAAAACAAGAAAAAAACATTAGATATCCCTCCCAAACACGGAAAAAGTGGACGAACTATAAACTGTAACCCCCCCCCTCTCCCACCACTAATCAAATGGGACTAGTACTTATCAAAGAAATTTGTAATAAGACTATTTTTAAGTTGTTTTAAAGATTTACAATCTCTAATGTGATGTGGAATAGAATTCCACAAATCAATAGCAGTATTGCTTGGATTTTTCAGGACAGTGGCTGAATGACAAGGTGGACAATGAATATTATAGGATTGGCGTGTGAAGTGACTGTGGATCTCATTATTTGTTCGAAAGAAATTATCAAAAGAAGATGGTAGTTGATGGTTTAAGGCACGGTAGACAAAAGAAATTAAATTCACGGCAATGACATCACTAAGTTTAAATAGCTTCAGATTTAAGAAAAGACGGCTAGTATGCTCATTGTAATCAGCTCGGACAATATGTCGAATAGCACGCTTCTGCAATACCTCCAATTTGTGAAATAAAGTCTTAATTACAGCAGACCAAATGGTACAACAATAAGTAAAATGGGGTAAAATGAGGGTTTGATATAGTGACTTCAGAACTCTAGTTGGTAAGATATGTTTCAATCTTGACAGTATTCCAACACCTCTTGATACATTGCTAATAATATGATCAACGTGGGGCGCCCAACAGAGCTTACTATCTATGTAAATTCCTAAAAACTTTGTGGAATGAACACGATCAATGATCGTATTATTCAAATATAACTGGATGTTCCAGATGTTGCTAACGGGACCAAAAATCATATAATTAGTTTTACCAATATTTAAGGACAGTTTATTGGCACCAAACCAATCAACATACAAATTTAGGTCTGACAAGATGGTTTCATGTAAAGTTTGGGGATCGGTACCGTTGTAAAAAATATTTGTGTCGTCAGCAAAAAGAACTACTGTTGACTTGTTGGAGACCCGGCAAATATCATTTGTATAAATAATAAAAAGGAGAGGTCCTAAAATCGAACCTTGAGGTACCCCACAATCAATATTACAAAGGTCAGAAGTAACATCATTGTAATTTACAAATTGAGATCTATCACTTAAATAACTATAAAACCAGTCACGGGCTATGCCCCTCACACCGTAAAGAGTAAGTTTATGTAACAGAATTTCATGGTTAATAGTGTCAAATGCTTTTGACAAGTCTAGAAAAATGCCAACACAAGATTCGTTATTATTTAGAGCATTATACAGCTTATTTGTTGTTGATAGAAGAGCCATTTCAGTTGAATGACCAGGTCGAAACCCGTACTGGTTATTGGAGAGGAGATTATTGTTATCAAAGAAATCAATGAGACGATTAAACATAAGTCTTTCAATGATTTTCGAGAGCCAAGATAGAATTGATATGGGACGATAATTTTCAAACAATCCATGATCACCTTTTTTGTAAATTGGGACAACACGAGCCGTTTTAAGATTTTCAGGATAAGTTCCAGTAAGAAGTGACAAATTAGCAATATGGGTGATGGGTTGGCAATATAAGGAATGACATGTCTCATAATACCAGGTTTAATATCATCAGGACCTGCTGATTTATTAGGTTTGAGACAGGCCATTGAAACATTAATTGTTTCACAATCATCTACAGGTGAAAGAAACATAGAGTTTTTGTTGGTCATTTCAAGATTCATAAAGTCTCTATAAGACTTGATACTACTTATATCCGCAGAAAGGTTTCTGCCTATATTAATAAAGAAATTGTTAAACTCATTGGCAATGCTATGTGGATCATTAACTAAATCATTTCCTCTCTTAAAAATAGTATTAACATTACACCTTTTATTCCTGTTAAGCAGGCTGTTAATATTGTTCCAAGTGCGCTTGGAATCATTTTTACATTTGCCAAATTTATCATAGTAATACAATTTCTTGGAGACACATAAGATATGATTAAGTTTATTACGATATTTCTTGTAGTTAAGGTGATTAACCTCTGAAGGATTTCCCAAGTATTTCTTATAAAGTTTATTTCTAGTTTTTAATTGACTTTAGAATGCCCGTGGTGATCCATGGGTGACGTTTCTTCTGCTTAGACTTTTTAATTCGAATAAAAGGAAAACAATTGTTATAAATAGTAGAAATAATGTTACAAAATACACTGTTAGCACGATTTAT
This sequence comes from Holothuria leucospilota, assembly GCA_029531755.1. Lineage (NCBI taxonomy): Eukaryota > Metazoa > Echinodermata > Holothuroidea > Aspidochirotida > Holothuriidae > Holothuria > Holothuria leucospilota. The sequence goes on along the minus strand of CM055978.1, from coordinate 23,791,635 downwards.
ATCGTCACATACCAAGACTGAGGACCAGTCTACTGAAGCAATTTCAGTCGTAAACCTCGTAATATTACTGGTGGATAGATTTCTCATAAAGAATGTATTATCAAAATCACTATGACGACAAGGAATACTAATCTGAGAGAAAATCGGAAGATGATCACTTATGTCAGTAATTAGTACTCCTGACACTACACTTGATAAGTTTGAATTGGTAAATATATTGTCGATTAAACTTGCTGAACTTCCTGTAATTCGTGTTGATTTCGAGATTAACGGGTAGAAGCCATTTGATGAAAGCATGGCAATAAAATCAGATGATGAGCTTTTATTGAGATCAATGTTATAATCTCCCATAATAAAACATTCCCTGCCTTCATTAGAAATGGATAGTAATATGGAGTTAAAAACTTCATGAAAGTCTTTAACAGAGGAGTTTGGAGGTCTGTAAACAACACCGACAATGAAAATAGTTTTGTTAAGACTTACTTCAACAAATAAACTTTCAATCATATGATTAAAGATAGAGAGATCATCTCGCTTGGTTGAATCTAGATTGTTCCTTGTAAATAAACATACACCACCGCCTCTTTGATCAGATCTATGCTTCTCATGTACAGTATAATTTTCAAAGTAAATATTTTCATAATTGAACGAGTTTATCCACGTTTCAGAGAAACCGAGGATGGAAAAATCGTTGCTTAGACAAGAAAGGTAATCCTTAATGGCATCATTATTTTTAATTAGGCTGCGACTGTTCATGTGAAATAACGAAAAGTCACACTTAAATGAAGCATTATTATAAGAGTCGATATCATAAAACTTGCATTTGATACCACTATTACCATCAAGATCGTAATCAGAGTAAGTAGAAAAATCGTGATGATCCGTCACTTCAATACTATTCAAGTCATTATCGTGAATAAAAGATGCAGCTTTGAGACCCGTTTGTAATTCAAGTTGAAGGTTTTAAGTTGAATCTGGGAAGGCGTGATAAGTACGGTACCAAACACTTACTGTTGTTAGTAGGACAGACATAACTGGTGTAAGTCATGACAAAGCAAATATTATTTGCTTTGTCTGTTTGCCAAATAATGGGACTATTGTCGCCAGTAGTGCTCAATTAAAATTTCATTGTGCTTGATAGCAATCAGACGTAATCTGAAGGATCGAGGATGGTGCTAATGGCGAATATTAAACTACTGCTGATTAGACAGATAAATTGTAAGATATATCTGCTTACAGTACAAGATAAAGGCGGAGATACAAATATCAAAGGGATGAAACGTATTATATTTCTTTTTACGCCTGCCACTTAAAAAGATAGGACTCCGGTAGTCTGAATGGGAGATATAAACTGTAGCTCATTTGCTCGCTTAACGAAATATTTTGTATATCATCAATCTAACATATGATAAGTTTTGAAACGGTGTTTTAGACCTAGCTTTTAACTGAGAATAAGCAACATCCGAGCTCAACAGTTGCATTGCAGCAGATCTGTACCGGTAGCTGCCCTGTATACTGACAAAGAAAAAAGTCAGCTACGAACACCAGGAAAATCTTTTAGGTTGCGCAACAAACTGTCGAGCATCATGCGGTTTTTTCAAAGTTTCAAAAATAATTAAGCTGAACAAATTTTTACTCAAATTAACAAAATATGAGCATTTTGTAAGAATTAGCAAAATTTCTACCACGGGTATTTATTGTATCTGCTTTTCCGCGCACACATCAGTGCTAAGTACAAATGTATGCCCAAATAAATTTTCAGGAACGTTAGTACCTTTCCTAAAAATAAAAAACAAAGAGTAATCGATATCGAAAGGTTTTGAAATGATAAACACGTCTCGGAAAGTTAAATAAGTAAACAGGTTAAAGGGGAAATGCAGTCACCCCAACTTGAAGTAGTGTAGTAGACTGTCCTGTTTCATGATTGGCTCTTGAGAGTCATGTGACAATATTTTTTCTCCTCAAATGTGAAATTTACAAGAAGTAACTGATTGGTTTACCTTGAATAGGCAATATTAAAGTCCTAACATATTATGAAAGATACTTTGGAGAGAAATAAAAAGACAATTGTGAGATTTAGCTGTTGCTTCAAAATAAGTTTGGGGCGACTGCTCTTGACCTTTAATGTCAACTGAATTGGAGAAAAAAAGAAGGTGAATATGTTTCTAAAATTTAAGTAAAACATATGTTGTGAAAGAAACTTGGGGCTTTTGCATGCTGGTTTCCGTGCAAAATAAAAAAATGGTGAACAAGTGTATAAAGTGTGCACAGTTTTATTTTTTATTTTGCCTGCTAAACGGAGGAGTTTTACAAAGAAATGCTGAAAGCAAAGTATGTTGGAGTCTAATTTAACAATTTTACGGATATCGTTTATCATTTGATTTAAAGGAATAGTTTAAACGTCATTTTCTACTGATAGAAAAGTGAACATTAAATTCAACAATAATATTACAAAAAATCCACAGAATCTTTTGTCGAATACTTAACATGGCTACAGCTGCCAGGAAATCGGATGTGCTGTGCCCCAAGGTGTCGAGCAGCACGACATTTTTGACTGTAAATATCAAATTTTTAGCAAATTTTTAATTAAAAAATTGGAACAAACTGAGATCACCAATTTACATAGAATTTCATAGAATCCAAATATCATAGAATTCTTAGGAAAAGTTACAGTATTACCCCAAAAAGGTGAAGATACCTCGTCACTGGTGAAACTGAAACTGAACGATTCCAAAACTGAGTTCATCATTCTTGGAACTCCTGTCCAACTCAATAAGGTTATCACTAACTCTATCAAAGTGGCGATGATTCTATTGCTTCGTGTGATCAAGTCCGCAACTTTGGTGTTATTTTTGATAAACACGTGAAAATGGATAAACATATCAGTAAAGTTTGTAAGATTGGTTTCTACTATATATTCAATCTCAAGAAAATTAGAAAACGTATGTCTTCTGAAACTATGAGCACCTTGGTTCATTCATTTATTCATAACCACCTGGATTACTGTAATGGTTTACTTAATGGTATACCATTGTATTTGATTCAGAGACTCCAACGTCTGCAGAATAGCGCAGCCAGACTTGTTGTAGATTGCTATGACTTCAACACTCCATCGTTGAGTATCATCCAGTCTCTGCACTTGTTGCCGGTTGAAATCAGAATTAAGTTCAAAGTACTACTCATTGTGTATAAGTGCATTCAGGGTAAGGCACCCTCCTATTTGTCTGATAAGCAAACTTTTCAGGTCAATACTCTTTACACCTTGCGTTCTAGCAATACACTTGCCTTCACTGTTCCCAGAACTAACTTGAAAACCTACGGCGATCGCGCCTGGCCGTCAGCTGGGTCTAAGCTCTGGAATCGTCTGCCCATTTCTATCAGTTCTTTCTCTTTCACACAGTTTAAGTCTCGTTTAAAGATTCATATTTTCAAGCTGGCTTTTCGTTAGGGTTGTACAGCGCTATTGAATACTAAGTAGATTTTAGCGCTCTGTAACTTTATATTATTATTTTAGTATAATTGTTATTCACTGAAAGTAAGGTAGTAAAATTAAAACATATTAACACACCAAACGAGTAAATGGTTGTTTACTCGAGTGAAATAAAAGAAAACGAAAAAAGATGAAAACGTTACTAAGTGTCAGTAAAAAGTTTCATTCAAAAGTAACCTGTGACTTAATTTAGCTGGTTCTGGTGCAAATGGAAAATGCAACAAACAAACAAACAAACAAACAAAGTTTACTATGGATTATATCCTTAATGTGAAAACCATTCTCTGCGGGTGAAGGATCGGCTCAGAAAATTTACAGGACGTTGTAAGTCTGTGAGTAGGCTACTTTGAGTGAAAATTTGTAGGAAGCCTAAAAATAGACACTGACAATAACACGGAAGATGTACAGTCACAAGATACATTGACTTTTGAGAGAAAAAGACGAAACAGCTAAAAGAGGTTGAATAACCCCTGGCGGAGATGGAAAGGAGATCTGATGTACATTCAACGCCTACCAAATCGAATGCATACTTCTATACGTGTGTTTATTCTTAAAGCGGTTAATTCTAAAATTGTGTTTAGAACGCATGGACATGGAACAGTAGTTTTAAGGACTTTCTCACCTTTATTGAAACATTTAGTGAAACATAAAATATACATACTCTCTCAACAGATTTACCTTCCTTCACGTAATAGGATGTAATAAAAATGTGGATGTTCTTCTGTTAAAACGTTTATGTGAACAAGTTATTTGTGGGCTACAAACGATCGAACTTCTTTTTTCTCAAAGCTTTATTTCTTGAAAAGATAATGGCCAATTTATTTCCAAATGCCTATCATTCTACACTTACAAGATATGCTTTGAAAGATTAGAAAATTTTCTCCACCACAAATGCAACATTACCTCTGAGAAAGGAGGGACGGCCTCAGGCCCGTCCTCAAGGGGGGTCAGGGGGCAAAGCCCCCCTTGGAAAATTTTTCGCCCCCCAGAAGATCAAAAATTAGCATTACCATAATGCATTTTAGTATGTTTCGCCCCCTCTGAAAAATTTTTCGCCCCCTAGAAGCTTTTTCGCCCCTCTTCAGCACCTTGTTTGGCTACGGGCCGTCACGGCCTTGGTAAAGAGTGAATAACGTAGGTTGTGGGATCGTGGGCGAGTATAAAATGATTTTGCGTTATATTTGTAAGACTTCACGGTAAATAAAATAAAACTGTGCTAACAATGTATTCAGTGGTTATTCATTCATGCCTCTCATACATGCATGCCAATATTCATGGTAAGATTCCGTTTCCGGTGTTCGTTTTTCTTTTACCCGTTTCCAAATATTTTAGACTGTGCCTCGTCAAGTCCGCCTTTGTACAGACTAAAACACAAACTAAAATGGTTGGACTAATCTGTGTTGTACTTTCAATTATATTGTTAAACAATAAGTTGACTTTTCGTCTCCTTGGCTTCGGAGGTAGTAGTAGCATGCAGAATCAAAATGCAGTATTTGAAAACTTTCGTAATATACCCTGATGAAGTAAAAATATCCTCAAACAAATTTTGGTAAAATTAATCGTGAAGTATAAGACTTCAACGGGGCATCAAACTTGTTTTCTCCTCTTTATAATTCTTTATAATATGAGCGTTGTACGACCATAGACATAGGAGCCCAAGTTGATTGGGGGGGGGGCTGTAAAATGGGGGGGGGGCTGTAAAGACCTGTCCGAAAAATTTGCCCCCAAAGTCCGTGTGCTCCACGGGCGTTCAACATGTTAATGTATATATTATGATATAGGCATAAGTCGTTTTCATCACACTGCTTGCCAATTACATACAATAATTTGCCATGTTTCTACCTTTCCACATTGATAATAATTTTTTTTGATTTTTCTCATGGGGGTGGGGAGCATGCATTGTGTTGTGTGGTCGCCGGCCTGGGGGAGGGGTTTGAGGGGAGGGGTTCCCACTCCCTTTGAAAATTTTTGAAAAAGTAGGTGTCCTTACATGCAATCTGGTGCGACATATGCTAGCTTTGAAGTACAATTTGGTCTAAAAAAATACGTATTTAGGTACTAAAAAGAAGCAAAAAAATCGGCATCAATGAGGGAGGAATGGCCCAATGTCCCCTGAATACACCACTGATAATCATAATATAAGTTGAAAAATTAGGTGTCCTTACATGTAATCTGGTGCCGCATATGCTACCTTTGAAGTAAAATTTGTGTTAAAAAATTATATATTTAGGTACTACAAAGAAAAAGAAATCGGCATCATTGAGGGAGGTATGGTCCAATGGCCACTTAAATACACCACTGATAATCATAATATAAGTTTAATCATTCAAAAACACACTGTTGAATTAATGCCGAATATATAGGTGCTGGTTTAATTCAAGAATTCAAATTCCAGCTTGCAAAAGCCCCACGTTTCTTTCACAAAATATGTTTTACTTAAACTTTAGAAACATTTTCACCTTTCTGTTGTTTTATCCAATTCAGCTGGCATTAACGTGTTTCCTTATTTAGCTTTGTGAAACGTGTTAATCATTTCAACACCTTTTGATAGCGATTACTCTTTGTTCCTTTTTATTTTTAGGAAAGGTACTAACGTTCCTGAAAATTTATTTAGGCATACATTTGTACTAAGCACTGATGTGTGCCCGAAAAAGCGGGTACTACAAATACCCGTGGTAGGAATTGCGCAAATTCTTGCAAAATGCTCATATTTTGTTAATTTGAGTGAAAATTTGTTTAGCTAAATTTATTTTTGAAACTTTGAAAAAACTCATGATGCTCAACAGTGTCACGAGTAACAAAAGAAACATTCTCATTATCTTATGTTTCTTTGAACACTTTAATTAAGGCTTGCATCTGCAGTCTTGAAAACTTAAGAGAATCATTGAACGGCCGGTAGGATCTTGAAATGGTTAAGGGGATTAGTGAGAGGCAGGTGGGCATCGCATGATGCAGTCGGAATTTTATTGCTTTGTATGGAAAATGAACGTAGGTAGTAGCAAGGGAGTGGCCTGTCTTTGAGTACGTTAAAGGAGTGCCGTGCCGCTGAGGGTTCGCAGCCTCCACCTGCACAGTAACCGTAGTGCTGGCCGCTGAGGGCAAAGTATCTACTGGGCGTAATGGCAGGATCGTTGAGGGTTAGCTAAGCTATTCCTTGTCATAGAACCAGGTTTAGTGCAGCAGACTAGCCGGTGAGTATTGAGTAATTTTCTTTGACCAAAACCTAGGCAAAGTGGGACAAAATTGGAAAATCGCAAGGAGAGAGACATTTATGTAAAATTAGGATGCAAAGTGCAAGGCAACCGTAGGAAAAATAGGAAAATTATGCAGTTGCATGTCATCATGTGACAGTATTTTTGTACCCACATAATGACTTAGGAACTACATAATTTTGTACTGCATTTTTGTCCATTCTGGCGTCCCATAACCCTCTCATGGTATCTTTTATCTTAGACACCTGTTACAAATTTCCCATGAAGGGAATTGAGTGTCATCCGTCCTCTTGGAATCAGCCCCAAATAAGGAGTATTTACTAAATAATAAGAATTATTCAACTTGTGATCATTTCAAAGCTTTAACAAGGATATCACCATTTTTCGTCCAGTCCCCAGGGAGGGTACTCACTGCATAGCGTGATAAAAGGAGGATTTGTCCTGGGTGTCAACTACCCAGTACTAAAAAGCTTATGAGTTCTAGAAATGAAGAATGTTTATATGCAACTCCCAAGGCCTTGGAAGTTCCTGTTCCTGCAATCTGGTAGGCAGGTTTTGGAAAACACCTCTTGATAAGTGACCCTTCAATTAATGGTGGCGCTTCTCTTAGATATTGTCAAGACGGTCCCTTTGGGAAAGAAACTGGACGCCCTCTGCAGACAGTCCTTGAAAGTTTCACTATAAACCCTTACAAATAACTCCTAGAATTTTTCACTGTTGTTATTAATATTAATATTTCCATCAGCCAACGTGGTGCTTGGGTCATTTTTTTTGTCGAGATGGGTAATTATGGTTTGAAGAATAGGACTGGATAGAAAATAATTTAGTAACGTAGAAAATGAGAATTTATTACATTAAAATTCATCAACGTGCTTTTTAAATTCATCTATTTATATTGTGAGAGAAATTATTTACTTAGGAAAGGTTGAATTATGCAAAATAAGAAAGCCTTACAATACGGACAAACTTTGTGGTAGCACATCTTCTCCAATATATGAAAACCAGTTCCAAGATAAATCCCTACACCAAATAAAAAAGTAGAAATGAGAAGGGCGGGTGACATTAGCTAGATCCATTGCTAAGTCGAAGATTCAATATGGAAGGGCATACAGAACATTAACAAAAATCTGCAATAAGTGAAAACTTTGAGATTTCAATTTCTTGCAATGTCGGGTGTGTAGAATGCCATTTTTTAACCTCATGGTGCAATGAGGTTAGTTTCGGTGCCATCAGCGGGATTCTCCTTATTAACTACAACTTTTTAATAATTCTTGGATCCGTACATAAGTTCTCTTTTATCGTTTTGTTTTCTTGCCTACAAATTTAAAAAGATGACCATGCTTAAATTTAGTTTTTTCTTTTGCAAAATGTTTTTGGTGGCATGCAGTTTGTGTTTGGTTAAGAATCACACTAGTTTCTGTAAATATACCTTGCAGTCATCTAATGAAATTGCCAAAGAAGAAATAAGGCAAAGCAGTACTAAGGTCTATATTGAAGGTCATTTCATGTTTTGTGGATTTCGAAATTTTCCCTCTGAAGGTCTCATATTAGAAACTCGACGAAATTGCGGAGAGATATTGGGTGCTCCCAAAATGATAATTGGCCAAATATTTTAGTGAGCATGCAGGTATCATATTCGGGTTCACTCTGAAAGGTTGTTAGCCTCCTACTCTAAATGAAACCCAATCCCGTTTCGTAGGGTAATCTCGTCGGGTAATCCTGAAGCCACCCTAATACATTGCTCTCATGAGCATTTTATTACACGAAGTTAAAGATGGTTTCTTCATTTCCAAGGACTAAACTTTAAACAAGACGTTGTTTTCGCTTGAACCAAAACAGATTCCTAACAAGAGATATATTGGGTTCTTCTGGCTGTAGGGTAATTTATTCGAAATCGTATCAAACTGGCTACTTTATTTAAATATTTCAAATATTCTCTTTCCCACGTGCAATTGTAGTGTTGTAACACCACATTTTTTGTCGAAACAAAACAAAATCCTTACAATACGGATAGGTTGGCTGGAAATGTAATGTTCTGGATATCCAAAATACGGTTGAAGCTGACATACCTCGAAGAAATATGACAGATACAAAATCAGAAAAAACATTCAACATTATCTCAAGTTATTCCATAAAAGGTTACTTTTTCTTCAATTAAATTTTACCTGATTTACTTTTCACCATTTAAATAATACATGAAATTTTATCGAACCAGAAAAAAATCAGAAGTAGTTAAAAAATGTAATTCTTTTAGCCAGGAATATATACAAGACTTTTCTCTTAAAAATGATTTATTTCAAAAGAATTTATGGTCTCTTCATTTCCGAAGTCTATTGTAAAATTTTATCCAAGACGATTTTTTCGTTCATATTAAATAGATAACATCGCATATCAATAGGTTGGTTGGTTGAAACTCGTTGTAACTATAATCACCAGTGGAATCAAAACATATGTGAGTAATGATATTTTACAATGATATTGTTAATTCTAATCCTCATGTTCTCAAATAAATAAACTGTTTTCTATCTCAAACATTTCATATGAACAATGAACTGAAACTATAAGAAACATTGGATTGCAGTTCTATTTTTGTGATGATGACGATGATGAATGACGATGACGATGACGATGACGATGATGATGATGATGACGATGATGATGACGATGACGATGACGAATGACGATGACGATGACGATGATGATGACGACGATGACGATGACGATGACGACGACGATGGTGATGAGGAGGACGAGGAGGACGAGGAGGATTTGCATACCAACTACTTTAACTTCCAAAATACTTTAGCATGTGATAATAGTAAAGATTACGTTTTCTGGTAAAGTGGAGTCACTTCATCATCATAACTTCAACAAAATCCTTGTTACATCCGTATTATGTTTTAAAGGCTCTCTTCAGTTACGAAATTGTCATTTGCAGAAAAGGCTAATGAAATTTCTTCTTTATTGACCCTTACTAATAAACTTGTGTGATGTTGACCAAATCGTGTGTTATTGCTGGAATGAGCAGTTTAATACTTTTCGTGAACAAAATTTAGCAACGTTTGAACTATTAGATTAGAATAGATATCCGTTATATCGAAAATTAAAAATTACGTGTTTTAAATCATAAAAATACCCTTTAAATAAAATTCAAATTTTGCAAAAGTTGTAACAACAACGAAAAGATAAATGTGCAGACAATGAATTTCTTACATCTCGGACAGACTTTGTGGTAGCACGCCTTCTTCAATACGCTGCATTGTGTTCCAACTTACATCCCTACATCATAGAAAAACAATAGGAATGAAAAGGCTCTGAGACATTGCTACATAAATGGCCTGTCGAAAACTCACTCGGCAGGGCATACAAAAGCATAAAACAATTGACTTAACATTTTGAATAGTGTTGTTTTGACATTGATGACTGATATGTTTCCATGAAAAGATATCCTAGCGGTATCGGTATCTGCTATTTGTATTTTAGTTCTGCTATGCTGAAGGTGGAAATATCCAGCAAATTTAATGTAGTCACTCTACTGCTTACACACTAGATTTGTAAAAAATTGGTGGAGAGATTCAATCATTGATTGAAATATACTTCAATGGAAACAACAGAAATCTAATAAAGTCGCAAATAAACGACAATGACATAAACAACGAAAATATCTTGCAAAGGACTTCCCTTCAACTTTCCCGATACACATTTTAATTTAATTACCTTTTAGACTTTGCTACATATCAGAACTCTTATGTAGTCTACTACAGCTTTAAAATAGTCAAAAATATTTATATAAATAAGATTAATTTTATAAAGATAAGATTCTAAATTTCTGTAATTAACTCAATCTAACCGTTAGTCACCAATAAACTTTGCGAAAAGAATCCACAGGAAGCTATTGCTTCAACAATGTCACCTTCGAACAAGGCCATAAATGACAGAAATGTAAGGAGTCTGATGACTGAGATGGGGTCATATTAAGTCCTAGTGTCCCATAAAGAATCATTGCTCCATCTTGGAGCAGAACCTCCTCGGGGGTAACGATTGTTTTTGCCGTTTGGCACTCAACCGAAGGAAGTTTAAGTGAAAAAGCTTTCACACTGGATGCCTGTTCTCATACGGAGTGTAGACCTTGAGTTCAAATATGAACAAGAACTTGTGCAGAGAAGGTCCAGGGGTTATGTGGTCCAAAAATCGTACCCAGATAACAGCCACTCTGATGAGCCCAAGAAATATAACATGGGTCCATTTGAATATGGGATGCATTATGGAATAGAGCTATATGGGTTAACCCATATGTTGGCTCCCTTTGGTGCTCTCCAGGGCCCCTTAAAACCCCATATGTTTCCTATGAGATTCCCATATGGGATATTCTGGACTTTACGCACCTTTTACCCACGTATCAGTTGCACACATGGGACCCAGAACCATCGCTTATCGGTCCTCTTATAAATCTTGGGGCAACATTTCATGGAACCCATATGGGTTTACCCATAAGTTAAATAAGAATTAAAACGTGATTATAAGTCAGTCTTAATTTCATTTATTGAATATAAAAGTATTGAAATTGTTCCGAAAATTCACGAGATAGCAAATTAAATAAACGTTTTCTTCAGAGATCTCAATTACGAAGTTAGCCCATACAGGCGTAATGACTACTTCTGGAATTTTTCTTCTGCCGGCTTTTATGTCAAGAAGGGGGTAGGGATTAGGGTGGGACCGAGGAGCCTCCTTTAGTATGGCCGGTGGCAGTGGAAGAGCGTGATTCTGAACTACACTCTAGAAGCGCGTACGAATGTTTCATCATTACATCAAACGCAGACGATCCTACTGTATTCTCTGGTAACAGAAGATAGGAATATCTGTTGCACGTTACCCGTAAAATGGTTAGGAGTATGACTACGGAAATACCTTCAATGCTTTAGCCAACGCGTGATATATTAACATTGAACTTGGCAGCAGACGGGTCAACTTCCTCATTTACCAGAGGAAGTCTTTCATACATACAAGGACGTGTCCAGGATTGTATTTATGGGGGGGGGGGGGGCAAAATATGTCCGACACTCTCTAAGTGGAGCGCCACCATAAGTTGGCGCGGATCAAACCTAGAAAATTTTGACAAAAATGCCTCGCAGATTGCAGAAAATGGCACTTTCTAGGGGCATTAAAACATTCCAGATTTTGGTATCTCATGCTTTAGAAATTTACAAGTGAGAAATTTCTATACTATAAATTACATTTTTGAGAGAATAATTTGGATTTCAAATTACTTTTTTGTGAGCTCTTTTTGTATGTTTTTCAAAGGCGTAGGAAACTGTTTTTCTCGTCTGGGTGAGGGTTGAACGTTGTTTGGGACAGCCGTCCTGGGGAGGGGTCTAAGGGAAGGAGAGGGTTTTGACAGTTTTTGAATATTTGAGGGCACCTAGACGCAATTTGGTGTCAAATTTTTAAGGATTTCTTGTCCTTTTCATTTTTGCGATGATCCACCTGCTATACATGTAGGCGGACAAGATGACTAACTTTTTCCATCTCGTTTCTACAGTTTAATCAACTTGGGAAGAATGCACAAATTAATGGATGAATAGTTTCGCATATGTCTCATCGCAATCCATAGTTTTCCCATCTGAACTTTCGGTTCAAAACGACAAAAAGAAAACCTTATCTGGATCCAAATTGTTGAAGTGGTTAGCCACCCGACCTGAAGTTGTAATTACTAGCAATAAGATTCTCTCACATTTGTGGTCGCTTAGGTTGGTAAATCAACTGTACTTCAAAGTCTGAACTAATTACTACATGTTTTACGGATTTCAGAAATGTCAGAGACAGGTTCTCCTACAGGAAACTCTACGAAAATACGAAACCAAGTGAGTGACTCTTAAGTTCACTGAGTGCGGTCAGTGCCTGGTCATATTGGAAATGTTTTGTTACTATACAGGATTGATATTAAGTCTGTTGTGGAAATTTGTTAGTCCCTCTTTTCTAAAAGAAACACCCTCTTCGCCGGGCAAATCCTGACGCCGCCTTTGTTGTACAGGATCAAGTAGCAGCTTAAATAAAATTGTCATAGGGTCTTTTCCTTTGTAAATGGTATCGAAATACGGCAAGTTGACCTAGGCCTCGGTAAGTGTCCTTGTGGTTTCGACTTCAGCACTGGATACCAGAAGATAATACACAGAAAATGGAAACTTCTTGTAAAGAGAGTACTGATTTAGAAGACTAAGGTCACTCTTTAGTGAGGGATGGATACCAACCCTCACCTCCTTCTTTGCTTTGAGTAATTATCTGGATGTCATGTCGACGTGATGCCTTTTCATCAATCAAGAAAAATCCTATCATAGTATGACATCGCTTTCACATTTTGGAAGCGACTGCCATCTCGTCGATTGCTTAATGGCGACACCGCAGTTTTCAGTAGTTATGGAGAAATACACCTCATCGAACAATGTGATTATTCTTCTACTTAAACAACATATTTAGTACAATTTTGTGAGTAAATTCTAGAATCCATTGAATAATATTATGATAATACTTGAAGTCTGATCTCTCAGCAAATCAACAACACCACAATTTAAACAAAAATATCTTTCAAAGATACTTCCGAACACTTTTCATAACAAACTTGATTACTTTCAGCAAGAGGGAGTTTTGTTCCTGCTGTATTGTAATTTACATGATACCTCATTAGTGCTTTTTCGAATGTTCACACAACTATATTTCATTTGCACGTGAAATTGTGATAAGGTTAGTAATCTTTTACCATTAACTAACACGGAAAGATGTCAGCGTTACATAAAAAGCAAAACTGTTATATTTAATTTTAAAAATGGACAACATTCCTCCTCCTTAATAGTATGAGTAGGAGTAAAAGATTTAAAGGCGTCCCATGTTAATGCTCATGTTTTTCTGTGCCACTGTTTTGTTAAGCGAATTTTGTTACAATTGTTTAAGGGGTGGGAAATCCTCTGGTCAATTCAGTGACTGAAATTCAGGAGTGGATCAACTGGGTCTGAGAGTCTAGAGTCCCTTCTGTAGTCAGAAAAATTAAAGCAATATTAAAAAGCAAAGGGAATGAAACGAGAAGACCAATTTGTATACATTGAGGAAACTAATCATTACTTTTAGCCCACTAACTTTCAAAGGGTTCTTTGCGCATGTCCATCTTAAATAATTGTCTAATTGTTATGTTTAGATCAAATTATTGTTACGCAGTTCCGTGCAACTCCTCCTATCATTCTTCTTCCAAACCCGAATTCTCTCTGCAACAACAAATCGATCATCCTTTAGACAGAGTTAGTCTAAACAAGTGGTCAAATTGGGATCAAAACAAAATATCTTTTAAAAAGATTTCACGGTTACAGTTTTCACCACACTTGAATATTTCTAACACTACAATGTTTTATTGTGGCTTTCTAATTTAACCGAAAACTCATCAAGACTTTATTGAGATGTTCCATATTAGTTATTTATGTGCAAGTTTAATATTGTTAAAGACGCCAAAAATTTAGTCTTAAGCAAACACAATCCTTACAATACAGACAGGGACGATGGAAGTGCACCTTCGGAGATTTCCAACGTGTATCCTATATACCTTGAACAATATAAAAACGAAAAATTCGGGATTAACAGAACATCGATTGAAGTATGATATCATATAAAGTCATAAAACAATGTCTTTCCTACCACTAAATTTACTTACCCTCCTTTTTACTTACTAAAAAAAAAGAAATTGAGTTATACTCTAAAGGTACTACCTTAACACCTTCTAGTAAGGAACCTATGAAAGATGGCTCTTACATCTGGACTAGCTATTTCAATACTTAATACATGGTGACATTTTTTCCTTTTGCATCTTACAGATTCTCTATTTCTCTGGTCTCTCTCTTGATAGATTGGGTGGAAGAGTACCTCCGGCTGTTTCTCAAATGTCGTTATGAAACTTTATCTTACAACTACATGGGTTAAGGCCCCATTACTCAAACTATCGCATTTGCACTTTATTACATATGTTTCAGATTTACAATCTGCAGAAATTGTAGTAACATTTGACTGCAGTTTGATTGCTGTTAGTGACTCAAAGAAGGTAAGTTGTCTGGACCATATACATTCTCAAAGCCACAAACAGCTACTTCAGTTTTTGTGTGACACATGTGTCGGTAGTAGTGAGCAAAAGTCTATAAGTTATTTAATGGAATCCCTTCGTTGTCATGCCTCCTCGAAAAATCATGTACTATAGGAGTTGCCAAAGAAATTTATTATTTAGCTCGAATTCAGAAGGTGTAAGATTGATACCTTGGTATTTAACAAACACCATTCCCTGTGACAATCACTAGTTTAATGCTGTTTTTTAAATATCTTCAAAATGTTCCCTTGTTTAATTTTGGTCCAGTCCCAATTAATTCTTTTAAAAACATTAAATACCCTTTGAGAAAGAAATTTAGCCCTGACTGACATGACATATTAAATTGGTAAAAAAAATTACAGAGGAAAACAGGTGTACACGTCGCCATCATCAGACCTCCAAGGACATCAGCGTCATATTACAACAGTGCTACTTTGAAATAGCCTGACACTCCTCTTTCCGTATGGGTGTGTGTTTGCGTAAATGCTTTCAGAGGTTTCGATGTCAGCTTTCTTTAAAGCAAAGTTTGCCACAGTTGTGTAAGTTGTGGGAATAATCCTCGTCAAATGAGTAACTAAAGTTAAGTCAAATCAAGGGGATCGCATGTGGACAAGACCCTCTCCTCTTAAGGAAAGATTTAAAATGTATTAAAAACAAAGGAAAGAATGGGATATAAATGAAGAGCAACTTTTTGAAATTGAGGAATTATATTATTAAACTTGGTCAGTTAACTTTTACAGTGCTCCTTGAGCGTTTCCAACTAAATGATTGTCCCTTTATTGCTCCTTGTAGGAAAGCTTCAGTCGATTTATTATTACAAAATCCCGTGAAAAAATAACATCCCTCTTTCCCACCCGATTTCTCTCTATAGTGTCAAATCCATCAACCGTTAGACAGAGTTAATTTATTATAAAAACAAAATCGATTAGTCAAACTGTGATGAGAACAAGAATACCTTTCCAAGATGTTTAACAATAAACTTTTCACCCCACCTTGCTTTTGTCCAACACAACGATTTTGTGATGTTGCTAACTTGTAACTACTCCATATCCCACTAGTTTTTCATGACCATGTCACGTATAATTCTTGCTTTTGCAGATGCAAGTTTTACTGTCAACAATACCAAAAGTTTCGCCCAAACAAATGAGAAAATCCTTACCAACAATCTATGTCCGATGCATTTTTTACGATTTTCCGAATATAGTTTCCTGATAAATCCCTTGAGGAAGTATAACAGATGAAAATAAGAAGTTAAGGGAACGTCATATGAAGTTGCACTTTACATAATCACTTAGACAATTAGTTTCCCTACAATCAAATTTACTTACGTTACTTTTTACTCATTAAAAAAGCGCGTCTACACTGTGTACTGTTGATTTACGTTGCTATCATCAATGTTTAGTCTTTGTGTACCACTAAAAAATGTGATTTCTCACAAAAATTGATCTTCGACCTTGGTTGCCATGGCAGCCATATATTTTGGTATCATTAGACACGTTCATCATATGTGTGAAGTTTCATGTATGTGGAATGTTTCCTTCTGGAATTACATTAAAAATACTTAAAACATGTGTTTTTTACCAATTTGGGCTTTGACTTCCTGTCACGTGACCTTTGACCTTGGTTGCCATGAAAACCATATATTTTGGTAGTATTAGGCACATTCATCACATGTGCGAAGTTTCATGTATGTGGAATGTTTCCTTCTGGAATTATACTTAAAACACTAAACAAATGTGATTGCTCACAAAAATTGACCTTTGACCTTGGTTGCTATGATAACCATATATTTTGGTAGTATTCGGCACATTCATCATATGTGCGAAGTTTCATGTATGTGGAATGTTTCCTTCTGGAATTAAATTAAAAATACTAAAAAACCGTGAATTTTCCCAAAAATTGAATTTGACCTCTGACCTTTGACCTTTTCTGCCGAAAGTCACGGAGACACAAGTTTACACTCTGGGGTACCTACCCACCAAATTTCAAAAGAATCGGTCTAGCCCACAAGGAGGAGTTCATGGAACACTTTTTTGCTTAAATTGTTAATATCACATGACTTTTGACCTTGGTTACCATGGCAACCATATATTTTCGTAGTGCCAGACACTCTTATTATATGTGTGAAGTTTCATATTAATGGGATGTTTTTTATTGGAGTTATTATAAAAAGAGTGATTTTCTCATAATTTGACCTTTGACCTCTGGCCTTTGACCTTTACTTCCGGGAGTCAACGCAGAACTGGGGTTCCACATAGGGCACCTTCCCACCAAATTTGAAGAAAATCGACTTTACCGTTTGGAGATATTAAGAAAACAAAATTGGACACACATACATACGCACACACACACACGGACACGTTTTGACCCCTCCCTCCGTTATGGACTTTTGGTCACCCTGGGGTACCCCACCATGGGTAAGGACTCTAGTAACTTGTGAAAATTAACTGTTACCATGGCAACGGTTGTTATTTCTGCTGGCATTGCCGAATATAGCCCAACAGGTCAAGTGACTACAATATCTCATCCTCCTCACGGAGCAATGAGGTAATAAAAGTACTTGAACCGTAGAAGAAAAAATCAGAAATGTTAAACTTCAAGTTAGGAACACACCCCAAAAAAACTTTGCCCTCATTTGCATTAAATTACAACTCCAGAAGATGAAAATCTGAGAAAGTTTCAGAGGATGGAGGTAAAAATGGACAAAATGAAAGTTCAAAGTTTTGACATAAAGTCATATATTTCGGCCCCTCCTGGGACCTTCCTCAGTGACCGATTTTAACAGTTTGAATGCAAATATGACAAACAAGACATGCGTTCTGTAGATTTTAGGGGTTGCGCGTGCCAATAAATGAGCGTGATTAGCTTAACTACCGCCTTCGTTAAGTAACAATATCTAAGCGCGTAGTAAAATTAAATGCGTATTAGGATGGCTGCTTAGCTGTGAAAGTCCAAAAAAAAAAAAGAAAATATGAACTCTGATCATTATTACGTCAGTATGAAAGGAAATATTAGACTGTGAAATAGTGATATAAATCAAAGGTTAAGATTAAAGAAACATATTTAACAAAAATAAGGGCCTATCGCTAAAATCTGAAAGACATAAAAGGCCACGGATAGTTTATAGCTTACATACTAATAAGAAAAGAGCGCTATATTGTGCACAAACGAATAACGCTTAAGGATGCCTACGTCCCTGTTGAGGCCCTTAGTGTGTGTGTGTTAAGTTGAAAAATTCAATGTAACTTTCACTTTTTTCGAGCTTTCGAGAAGCAAACCCCGGGGAAATAAGTATATTACGAAGGTATGGGGCGATGGCATTAGCTTGATAAATTTAATTCGAATTCGTACGTATTCGACCAATGCCTTATATAAAACAAGTAGCACACCTTGTCTGAGTCGCTATTTTCATACTGTTTAGTTTTAACATTCCCCTAAATTTTTAAACCAGTGCAGTATTTGCCCAATCACGCTTTACTGTCTAATGAAATATCCACAACTGTTTGTGAACGAAATTTAAAACCGACTGACATACTAAACTGGTAAAGATATCCAATTAGGCAATAAATAATAGCATGCATTCATTTTGTCATCAACGGACGTCCAAAGACATGAGCCTTATATTTCAACATTATCATAGATACTTTTCAGAGGATTGAAACTCTTCTTTCGTATGGCGTGCGTTTTCACGGATTTCAATAAGTTTTCTTATTTTTCTGTGGCACTGCTCTTTAAAGCAACTTGTCTTACAGGTGTATAAGTTGTGAGAAGGCACCCCCGTCAATCTCGCGAATCAAGTTGAAAGATAAATGCCTACAAGAAAAGAGAGAGAGAGAGCAAAAATATCACCATGTTAGGACACTTCATTACATTAACGAATAATGTTTTCTAACCTGCACATGATAGTAATTAGCACTTGAAAGCGGAACTGCCGTAGTTTCAACTCCGTTGAATAATGCAAATGTCTTCCTCTGAAGATTGTCGCGTGCTACGTTTAACTCGTCTTGCCAAACGATCGCATTCCTCAGGTGGGTAAATGGTGTAACACGAAGTACCAACAAGTATTAAACTGCGTTTTAGTTGGCTCTTACCCGATCACACGACAAATATTGCTCTTTTTTATTTTATGAGATCCCACTTTGAGTTGTGGACTTTTTGCTTCTAAAAGTTAAGCTAAGAAGATTTGTTGTGCACGCAGACACGTTTGCAGATGGTGAATGCACATTTTTGTGCCATTTCAGGTCACATAGCCAAACGATTCCACGTGGTCCGCACTTTATTCGGGCTTCCAACATAGGTCTACACCTACAACTAAAAGCAAGAAAATTCAGGATCTTTTTTTTTTAAAGTGTTATGCCTTTTCTCACTCTTTTATGGAATATTATGTCACATTTTCTTATATTGTAATAGTTTATGGATTTAAGAAACAAAACTGCTTGCGCCAAACAGTGCTTCTTCTTCAAAAACAGCAGCACTTCAGGTAATTCTTCAAAGTAATACTCGAATGAAAAGATTACAAAACTCTGAATGACCTTCCAATACTCACAATATGGTGAGAGAGTTAAACATCTCAAAGTCGCCTTTTCTAATGTGGGTTATTCCCAGATTGCAAAATGCTCTGCATGGAAAAAGAAATTTTACATGGATAATGATGCAATTGTAATGAAAGATTGGAGTTCCATTACTTCCTTCCATTTAAGAGAGCCGTGGTGATTATTAAAATATTCAGGCTCTATTTCATGCAAGTTCTATTTCCTATGATTTGCCAATCAGGAGCTTATTACTTGGTTCATAAGTTATATTACTTTCTATTTGATTACCAGAAATCGTGATTTAATCAGAATAACAAATCGGACTTGCATGTCTCATTGCCAGCACACACTTAAGTCAACCTGCAAACAGTACATTACATTTTTCCACACTACTGTGCCTTCTGTATATTGTCAAACACATTCTTTAGTGTTGAGAATGAGTTTTTATAGGTTTATTACAACCAATTTGATAAACTCTTTATCCTAGAAAGGGTTAAACAGCTAGCCGACATCTTCAACGTAAGTACATTCCACTAAAGTCCCATCATGAATTTATACTGATGAGTTTTGAAGATAAAAGTTTGATAGAACCTCCTGTCAACACGTGTAAGGTGTCATATATTTTCTATTAATGGATACCACATTTAAGAGGCTTAATGTTGAATTGGATTACATTTTTTGTGTTAAGAGGGTGATTTGTGGCCATTTTTTCTCCGAATTATGAACTGCATCAATTTACATATTTCCCCATATTTTATAAAGCTTTCTAGAAAACTGTCCATATGTATAAAAAATATTGTCTGAAAACAACAATTGTACTGCGTTTTGAACAAGAAAGTTACAGTATTTCAAAATTAACACTTTGAAATTACCGGAAATGGCACTTAGTACTGTACATAGTATTTCGGCCTATTCTCATCTTGCATCAGCTCAGATAATACAACTGATTAGGCTCGCATACTGGACGAATTGTCTACTTTGGGTTAAAGCATGAAACTTAGAAGTTGCTTATACATACTTGTGTTGATTTTAAGATATCCTGTAGCTAGTCCAAAATGGCCACCATTGGTCAATTCACTTCTGGGCCACTTTCCCTTCACTTCAGCATTTAATACTTGTTTCCGATAAGAAAAGCTATGATGATTGGTCAAATAGTACCACAGGAAACAACTATTAGCCTCTTAAATGTGGTATCCATTAATAGAAAATTTATTTTCTTTCATATGACACCTACACGTGGTCGTGTTGACAGGAGGTTCTATCAAACTTTCATCTTCAAAACATATACTTCGATATTGGTACCTAGTCCTCTACCCCAAGGTTCTGGACCATTGTTCTATAAACTTAGTCGATTTGGACTAAACACATGTCTGCTATATCTTGAAGAGAACTTTGAGTGTTTTTGCTACTTCTTTCACATTATCAATTCCTGAAGCCGCGATTTAATTTGTGTTTTAACTAATTTAAGAAGTGTCAGTTTTGTGTGTGTGACATGTTGAGCATAGGAACACCTTCAGCAACTTGCAAAAGAATGCGAATATTGATCAAACTCTATTAGCAAAGTTTAGCCTTACACATTAGTTGCTCATTTGTATGTAGCGGTAGTGTTAGTTTATGGCTAGCTAGCATCTTTTCATTCCATGGCAATAAACAGTCTTTCTTAATTTTAAAGCAGTGGTTCTTACTGGAACGTTAGGAATTAGTTACTTTTGTATTTTTTTTAGGATGGTATAGTGAGTGAGAAAAAGGTAAGACAAGGTTGGCAGAGAGAATTGAATGTCCTTTATGCGTTACAATCCATTGATTATTCATTACTTTCTCCTTACAATAAAGTGGCTCTAATAAGATAAGTAGAAACTACAGAATCCATCAATAAAAACTCCCCGCACACTCATACATAAAATCGCCCTAGAGATTGCATAGATTTCTTACTCATTCGGCAAAGGAACAGACGAGGACGTCCGTTCTATGATTCTTTGCCGAAAAGTAGTATGTGCGTTTTCTTGTTTCATTCTGCACCGTTCAGGGCGATGCCGGGAAGTGTCGGGCAGTGCCGAGCTTTGGTAGGCAGTGCTTCGCGGTGCCAAAATGTAGGGCCCTTATAAGTACTTTTTAAAATTCATGACGTATATAGTCCTTTTAAAATTTTTAAAGTTTGTCCTCTGGTGACCTCAAATGACCTTTGACCTTTCACAGTGACAGTACTCTTCTTGGACTTAATGTGGCGCTACTACGCTTCATGCTAAATGAGAGATCCCAGAAAGTTGCAATATCAGATATATTCTTTATACGAGGTTTTCACAGTTTGACTTTCAGTGAGCTACATTAAAATCAAAAGAGTTCTTTAATTTAATCTTGAGCATCAATATAATAATAAGTATGAGATCCCTCAAGTTATCCTTCTTGAGATATCGTGTTTCCGAGATTGTACAATCTGACTTCTGGTAACGTCAATGACGTTTTACCTCCACGTTTTTAAACACACTGTGGATAAACAATAATCCAACTTTTAGATTGATCAAGGTTACCCCTCACGAGGTATTATTCTCACGAGTTCTTCACTGTTTGATTTCCGGTGAGTCTCATGCAACCTATATGCTCCACCGAAACCAATAGGGGGTTTTGAGATTAATGTCGGGCATTCACATGATGAGCGTGGGACACCTCAATGTTAGCCTTCCTGAGATATCATGTTTCCTACTTTAAGTTCTAGTGACCTAGGATGACCTTTGATCTCCACTTAAAGCAGTCGTTTCTTTCTCGTAACATGGCACGTTTATATACCAAGGATGAAATCGGCAATTTATTCCTGTCCCGAATATCGTGTCTATAAGTTTCTTACAGGATTAACAAGGTTTGTGACCTCTGATGACCCCAACTGACCTTTTACCTCCACCGAAAACAATAGAAACCTTCCTCTGAATATGACAGATCAATATTCTAAGTATGGGAAGTAACCATTTTTGCTAACTAAGCTATCGTGTTTTGAAACGTTACGCATACATAAACACCCAGACATACACACATAGACACACGTTTATCGTGATTACAAAGATTTCTTGCGCATTCAACAAGAAATAAAACATGATTGCCTATATGAAAGCATTCTGAATGCTTACAGTGGGTGCGAACAGACCGTTTCAAGTACAAATCAAAGGTCTACTTTAAACATCATAAAATATTATTTGTAATGCAGTATTTTATCGCATGGAAATGTGATGGTATTGTAGTCTTTTGTCGTCTAAGTGGCAAAACGCGGAACTTCTTTCTTATATCAAATGCAGTGAAACGATGCGCTTTTTAATACCGGTTTTACGAATAAACAAGGAAGATCATTTACCCCACAGAGATGTTCCTTATAAGGTTTTTAGTCTTCATTCCGATGGCCTCCGTCCAAGATTTACAGCCCCTTGACCCGAGTGATCTGTGACAAAAGGATAATATAGGTAACCTAATTATTTATCTATGATACAAAACGTGTTTTCTCAACCTGTCAATGATCTTCTTCCGAAAGGCCACTATATCATCTTCGAACGTACTGTAGAAGTGTTTAGACACAAGGGCAGAAAACGGAAATACATAAAAAAAAATACAGAAAAAAGCTGCCAACTACTGAAGCTAAATGACAGTACCTTTAATTTTCTCTCTGTACATCAGTCTTTATTGTTTGTTCGGTTTCTGTAATTGTATGACATTTTCTTACAGAACATGAGGCACGTTTCGTACAGTTACCTTCAAGTTGTGAGTTTAATGACTATTGGGAAATAGTTTTGGGATGCTAATATTCTTCCCATAATCGTGACTCATGTATACTAAACGCACTTTTTATGACAATTTGGGCTTGAAGATAGTGATTTTCTACAATCTAGGGCGGTTGGGATGTCATATTTCTTCACCATTCTGACGACCTGACGACATAAGCCTGGGAAATGGGGAACTACGGTTGCAAACGGACATCGTCAAGTGCATTTTCTTGCTATCTAGCCGGTTTAAAATGCCAATTTTTTCTTACCTCAACCCCATCCTTGGTAGGGCTGAAGTCGGCTGTGACCCCGTACGGCGCTCCATTCAGAAACCAACACCCAAATTAAGAATACCTTGAATCGTCACTGCTCACTGGCAGGCAACTTCGGAGATCTTATGCATGGGTTTCGCCCTCAGGATGAGCTACTTTCTCCAAATCACAGATTAGTCCCTGCTGGCTACTTCAGCAGCTATAAAGCATAAACTCTAGGAAATGTGGCCCTCGGCCGAAAATATTTGAGAACCCCTGGTCTAGACTAATGACAATATTCCACCTTGCCTCTATGACGTATGTATACATGTGGTGTTACAACAATGGCAAGGGTAAACCTCAGTTCAGCGAACAACATGTCATCATCCTGACGCGAATGTGAGCTTTCCATTAAAGGGTCTCATCGAATCAGATCTGGAAAACCGTAAAGTTGCTTGGTGATCAAGTTCAAACTCTGAGAGTGGCAACAGTCTTCCTGATTGATACTATGAAGACGAATGTGACTATACACTAGGTGTTTTACCTCAATATACAGAACGGTCCTATCCTCCCAGGAACAAGCAGAACGGTTCCCTTATTTTGCCCCGAATTCTGCAGCAGGTTTCTTTTTGATTTGCAGGTTTCTTTTTGATTGTTAGCAAAGTTTATATTTGGGCTGAAGTGGTACCACTGGACTGCAGAAACGTATGATCCAGTTAAAAACCTTTAATTCAGAACCTTTCAACACATACAGACAACTACCCCACTCTTAGAGTCTTTAACATAAAGTTGATTCACTTACAGGAAAGTTCATGAAGAGTTGATTTTCCAGTCGTGAGACACTTTGGGCAAACAATAGACCTTGTGTATGAAACCTTACATGACCATAGATATCGATATGCGCCCTTGGCTGGGGCAGGGTTGTATAACTAACTTTAGTATACATCAATTTCATTATTTGTACTCTACAACTACGTGTCGTTTGCCATCTGAATCATCTGATGTAATATATTAATAAGCTAGAAGGTAAATCAGTAACATGTTGTTACTTTTGTAACTTTTATCTTCAAGAAACCATGTAACACAGAAAGCATCTGTGTTATCATATTGTAAGGCAGTTTATCCTTGCAGTAGCCAACGACGCTTTACTGAAACAATCCAAATTTGGAAAACTTTTTAAAGGTAAATGTTCGAATAAAGATACGTCACAACAAATATTCGAAAAAAGACACAAAGAGTAAATTATTAACGCTTATTTAATTTCAAAGATGCCACATAAAGCAGAATAAGAGATATAAAAAATCCAGGATTGATGCAATACCTATTTAATATTGAATCATACCTACGCCACAATGCACACCAGCTACAAAAAGGTAACCTCAGTGTGTGCAGATTAATATAAGGTCGTGTATTTGAGCACAGATGGATGTTTAAAATACGTATTATACTAAAAACCAATAGCACCTTAAATAGGCCTATTACATTCACCAAAAGCTGAGAAGTGGCAAGAAAGCATTTATGTCATTTGAACTTACAAAATTGACATGAAACTGAATGCATCACAGGCACGGAAAAAGTTCCCAGAAACAAATGACAATGTAAATAGCATTAACAAGTCTTGAGAATACTTTCTACGGTAGTGACAAGATCCTGTTCGCAGAGTGCGTCTCCCTGTGTCATTTGCCTTTCTCTTAGTGTTTGTCTTAGGTCGTTCATTGATGTACTATGAATTTGTTTCACCAAAATTTAACCAATTTGACAAACTGTTAAGAAGGATCTTGGAATCAATATAATAAATAATACTAATAACTGACTAACAGATCCTCATGAAATAGTCTAATAGTTTCTAATCGTTTTTTCGAATATTATTTTGTGGGTTAGTTTAACTTCACTGGTTTGAACTTGTTTCCTGTGTAGTAGACAACATTAGTCTAGTAAAGTATGCTTTGAGTGAGTGTATCCTGCGCTTTGGGAACCTTTACCTTTCCCAGAATTGCACAATCTAAAGTAAACCTTTTAAAAAAATTCAGTCCACGTTCATCTCGTGTTGGTGTTATATTGCAAGAAATGAGTAACATAAACTGTCGTAAATAGCTCATGGTAAACTCTTATTTTTAGCGTATTCAATTTTTAAAGCATTTTGGGATTGTTAGTTTGCTTTCCACAAATGAAGTGCATTTTTTCGAGTTTGTGCCCCTTTAAAGAATTGTGATGCTGTAGAATAAGTTCAAACCGTATTTGGTGAACTATTATTGACTAATTTACCGCCTACACGTCAAATTGTTTCTTTTTTTCAAGGGAGGCCAGACTTAGTAAAGTATCTTGGCTTCCCTCTGGCTTCTTTCACCTTTATTTCAATTATGTTTTCTTAATATGCTGTGTTGTGCATTGAAATGAGATGTAAAAATAAACTTGAAACTTCAAAAAAAAAAAAAAAAGAGAAATAAAAACAAATAAATAAAATTTGGAAAGTGGTTTTGTCGGTTTTGTTTTTGCGGAATTTGCTGTCTCCGGCTAAGGCATCTTTACCAATAATAAGCCACCAAATGCAGTTTATTGTTTGAGCAAATTACAACTTAAATACAGATCCAAGAAACACCAATGTCTTGCATCTCCGTCGAGTGACGACCTGCTGGCAACCAGAAATAACCAAAACAGTAAAATGTGAACTCCTAATAGCGCTAAGGTATTCAGATTGTTAGTAAGTTCAAAGGCAGTTCCCAGTTGGTCTTACGGATCACCACTAGGCGTGAGCACTCAAGTTACATTGCCAACATGCCAACATGCACGTTAAGTAGGAAATATGTCTCACAGTTTGATATGAAACTGCATATCGCTGAAGTTAAAAATTATGTTCGGCATAATGATATATAAGACACTTTCCATGTGCCTTTCAAACTGCGAAACTGGTTTGGTTCTACTTTTTCCTGTTGACTGTATGAACTTGAATAGGTAGATAAGTCTACAGACATCATATATTTTAAAACCGGTGTGATTGTTAAAAAAACAACGCCTGCTTAGAACAAAGGTTGTTTCAACATCGTGTTATTTCATACGTCACGTGTAATCAAGTCAGCGACGGTCTTAGAAAGGAAGGGTACACATACCGAAGAAGATAGAAAAAGATACTTACAGGTACAAACCTAATTCTTGAATTAACATTTCCTTTGCCTTCCAGAAGGGCATATTTGGCGCTACATTCCAATCATACATAAAGTATCTGTAGAAATAAGAAGCTAAATGTTTTTGTCACAGCAAGATTTATCACATCGGAGCTACAACAACCAACTCTCCAGGTTGTCGCAATAGGTACTGAAAGGGCAACGACAGGACATTAGATAGACGTCAAAATAAAGACCAAGTCATTTTGAATTCACTTTAAAAAACTTCAATCGTGCATCTAAATATAAACTAGAAGGAAGATACAGTATGGAAAGACAATAAACGGTAATTGCTTGGTCAAATTTAGTCCAAATATCGACTAATTTTGCTTGTTGCAAAGGTTCCTCTCCAGTATACATCAACTTAATTACTATAAAAACCATCACTATCGACGAAGTTTCCCTTTGTATCGGTTTCTTCCTTTTCGTCTCCATAACAATATCAGAGGCACATTCGTTCATGAAATACATTGGTATCTTCACGTCAGAGTGGAGAAATTAATAGTAAAAAACTTGTATGGACAATGCATCCTAAAAATTACTTACACTTCTTTAATAGGAGATGGAGAGATTTCCAATATGTTTTCGACTTCTCCAAGGGTAAAAGGTGTAAAGTTGACACATTCAAGGGTACCATTGCTGCAAATTCTGCAACCCGTTATTGGACATCGACCTGCAGTAAGTACCAATAAGCAGAATCAATAACACCCTGTCACACAATGCAAGTTTCAAGGTTGGCTAGTGCTGATAAGATGTATGCAAAAGAGAGATTTGGGAGGTGACGGAGAACGGAGAATTGAATATATATATATATATATATATCTTGAAATATATGGAACCACAAGACTGACGCCAGTATATTGTGTGTATATATATATATATATATATATATATATATATATATATATATATATATATTCAGGGCCGCCGCGCCCCAAGGGGTGTAGGGTTGTCTTACCTCCCAAAGTTCGTCAGAGAGAAAATCTGAGAATCTGAAATAAAAGTTAGAAGTTATGATATCTAAGTCTAGCACAATTTTCCGACTGAACCTACGTCAAATTTGTATATATTTTACAACTAGACCAAAATCGAATCAAAACTGTATTTTGTCAAGGAATATTTGTATATGAATGTTTGTGATGGATCTATTGAAATCATTTTCGACCACAAATGTCTCTCAAACTATCAGAATTTTCGCAAGCTCTTCTAAATTTTCGCTCACTCCGCGCGCTTCAAACGTTGCCTCAGTGTTGTTCTTATTATCAAAATCTTCAGATAGCAAATTTCGGAGAAGCACAGCAGCAGAAGTTGAAAGCTGTCTACGAATAACCAGGTAAAAGACTGGCTTTTTGAGTGGCATGTTGGTTTGTTGAGCGAATGAAAGTATCTCGATCCAGATTCTGAATGCAGGTGTTGCCATGGAAATCTTATTTAATGGAAAACTTCGGCTCGCTTCGCGCCCATGCGTCACGATTTGCACTCCATGTCATGGCCATTATTGAGGTAATTATACCAGGCGCGGTTCTATACGGGGACTAGGTGGGATTTAGCCCCCCAAAATTTTCGGTTCTTTCGGTTCTTTCTATAACTTTAAAAAAAATTTCGTGCACTATGCGCTTTCATCTATAGTTCTACCTAGTGGTAAATTTCCACAAGTGTTGTTCTTCCATGTATGAATGACTCTAGAGAAACACGAAAATGGCTAATTGCAAATTCTATCCTCTTTTCCTAACCTTTGGAAGACGCTTTCTTCAGCCTTGCCATCGTAGCAAACATATTTTTTGTAAAAAAAAAAAAAAAAAAAAAGATTTTTCAGTTTCTTAGGGGAGCCTTAATGGGTAAGATAAAGAATGTAATCCCCAACGACGACCATGCAGCCCCAACAAATGTCATGGTTTTGCCTTTAAGTAGGGCAAATTCTTCCATAAAACCCAAACTTTTTCAACTTTCTTAACAAAAACAAAAATGGAAATTCTTTTTCAATATAACCCCAAATTTTTCGGCGTGCTTCGCGCCCCTTATATTTCGAGTTTGGCAATCCATTGCATCTGTCTAGGCTTAGAGAAACTGGTCCCCAGTCATGGCGTTTGGCCCCATGTCGGCAAATCAAAGCACCAAGCCTGGCTGAGCCTGCATGCAGGTTTTTTATTTTGGCATTGAAGTATACACCCAAATTTCGGGGCCCTTTACGCGCATTCCTCACAATCCACGTTTTATCACTTATGAACATAATAAGCACAAACGTACCAGTGAAATTTTATAGCATAATCTAGGTGTACATTCTAAATCGCGCTTGTTAGTCCTTTGCCCCTTTTCCTATACCTATCAGGGAAGTCTAGTATAACCTTCCTGCACTTATACTCTCTCTCACACCCATTCCTCATTGTGTCAAAATTAGTAAAAAATACGATAGATGTAAAGTGCTTGGCGTCATACTCTTTATTATCATTTGGATGTCAGGTAATAAGCATTATGTCATTGCCCCCATTTTATATAATTGATCCAGAGCTTCCAGGAGCACAGGTATCTGCCAGCCTTAGAAGCCCTTTTATAATGTGCAATGAAGGAAAGGAAAATTTTCGTAATAGTCCAAGAATGTTTCTGTTGACTGCATGTACGTATTTTTGCGTAAAGGCTTTGTCCGAATAGAAGGTAGTAAAGTAGCCAAAAGAGGGCTTCAGGAGATTTTTTGACAACGTATTCTCTTCTCTTAGACAACATACTCTATGCTTTTACCTAACCAAATATTAAAATTCACTGAATTATGGACATTTTTCCAGCCATACATGATCAGTTCCAAAAATATCCCAAAGATAGCACCATTTTGCGTCTAAGCAACCTTAACTTAAAAATTTCTCAAAGAGGACTCTCCTTAGACCACTCTCCCAGGAAGG
This sequence comes from Holothuria leucospilota, assembly GCA_029531755.1. NCBI lineage: Eukaryota > Metazoa > Echinodermata > Holothuroidea > Aspidochirotida > Holothuriidae > Holothuria > Holothuria leucospilota. The sequence goes on along the minus strand of CM055978.1, from coordinate 23,762,236 downwards.
CACCTTCATGTAGTGACAAAGGAAGGATCCCCACTGCTGTATACAAACGCAGGGCGCATAAAAAGAAGGTGCAATTTACGCACAGCCACTCAGTTGGAAAAAATATCCAGCCGGTCGGATAAAAATTAGAACTCACTTAATTATAGACATTTTCTAGCCATAAATGATCAGCTCCAAAATTATCCCAAAGATAGCACCAGTTTGCATCTAAGCAACCTTAAATTAACAGAAATTTCTCAAAGGGGAAGGGGACACCCCTCCCCCAGGACGGCACCTTTAGGCAGTGAAACTGCTGTATATAAGAGCAGGGCGCATAAAACAATGGTGCCATTTAAGCGCCACCATTCAGTTGAAAAAAAAAACATCCATCTAGTCGGAATTTGGGACATTCACCAACCTCATATATATGTATGTGTATATAACAAACAAAACACATTCCAAAGATGAAATAATAAAAGCACAGATACGATAAAAACAGCGTATATTTCGGACGCTCCTGTGTCCTTCCTCAGCGCAAAATGGAAAGTGAAAAATGAAAGCATTTTTCAAACTTAAGGGTAAAACAAGTACAAACCAAAAACAAAAAAACCTTGACAGCTTGGGAAGGGTTATTAATTACAAAGGGGAAGTCACTTAAGATGCCAAGGTCCTTGTTCAAGCCCCTAATATGTATTGACAGTTTAACGAGCCACTTGCTCTCAAATTTGAGGCGTTCGTTGACAGATTGCAGAATACACTTTAGATTTGAAATGGAATGATTTCGTTCACCACAGAAATGTTTAGCAACGGGAAATTAACAGATTTATCCTGAATAGTCTTCTTATGGTTATTGAATCTAAATCTGAATTTATTGCTTGTCTGCCCGACATAGTTGCCTTTGTTGCATAAATTACAGAAGAGTAAGTAACAGGACGAACAATGCACTTTGTGCCGGGAGGGGTGAATTCTATGTCTGTAATAATAAAATGACAGACCTGACACCTCGGTTTGCTACATTTTGCGTTAACTATGTTACGGGCACCAAGCAGTCGGGAAGAAGTGAGTAATGTTTTGAGACTGGGGGATTGACGTCTGGCAGTTAAAGGGGGGTCATTGAATAACTCAGATATTGAACTCTTCTGGAATAACCCACATATTCAAATAGATGATAAGGTTATTATGAATGCTTCTTTACTCGAAAAAATGTTATTGATGTCAGTGATTTCTTTGATGAAGGGAGTGGTCCGTTAACCTTTCAAAGTTTTAAGCAGGCATTTAATATTGACTCTTTATCAATTACACTGTACTGGGGGATTATTAGTGCGATTTCCCGTGACTGGAGAACGTCGGGTTACCAAAGTAGCGACGTCACAACCAATTTGAATATTTTTAGTGATGCAAATTATTCTAGCTCCATATCTCAGTATACTTACAAGTTATATTTATCCCGTCTATCAAGTGTGCCAATCGCACTGGACAAGTGGAGTAAGTTATTCACAGATTTAACAGAGACTGATTGGCGTAGAGATTTTACTATTCCTCGTTGTACTGTCTCCGACGCTAAGCTTCATTACTTTCAGTTTAAATTTATAGACCGGATTATTCCAACAAGCAGATTTTAATATGTATGGGAAAATGAAATTCAGCTATTTGTTCCTTTTGTAACGTTAAGATTGAAACAATTGAACATATTTTCTGGGAATGTAGTTTTACAGCAAAGTTTACTTTAGATGTTAAGAAATCTATCCTTAGAAAGCAGTTCTTCTTTTCAAAGCAAAATATATTTTTCGGATACGATGACGGATTAATTTATTCACCCCTATAATTTTCTCATTCTACATATAAAATATTATAATTGTAAAATAAACAACCATCCACCTATTTTAAAAGATTTTTTACAAGTTAAGTTTGCGTTTGCTGTGGAACGTTACATTTACTTATGAGCACAAACGCCAAGGAAAAACAGGGTGAATTTTGTCCATTTACAAAATCCTTTTGCAGATTGCGCCGAGCTATTCCACAACTGATACTTTGTAATAATGTACTAAGGATTACTTTCTTTTATTTGTTCTCATATAAGATACGCAATATCTGTAAACTTGTATAAAGTAAACTACTTGTATCTACTTGTACTTGTAATGCCTTTTAGAAGAAGCACAGAATAAATTGAGGGGAAAAAGATAAGATAAGATCAACTTTATTAAACCCACGGACTTCCTACATACATGAACAGAGGATAACGTGCCCAATACGGTCG